>APFE030656835.1:27841-39157 GCA_000404065.3 Pinus taeda
GTCTATTCATTCCCGAAATCAAGAGGTTGAACTTCTGAAGGTAGCAGGATCTCAGACATCTTTTGAAGGCTGCAAATCTACCTTGGCAACTCCACACATCAAATAAAAAATTGGAAGGTGACTCCACTGCTAGAAGATCAGTAGCTTGATGAAGTTCCAAGATGAGCTCCACTACAAGAATGAATGTTAGGTATGCTCCTATGAATCGGTCTCATAACCCTGGTTTTCCAAATCCTATGCCAAAGGTTGATTGGTTAGAGGGTCTTCCAATATTCAAAGATGAAAAGAAAGACAATGCTGCTCTTCATTTGGTTAGGTTTCATATGCATGTACGCAGTCTTAAGGTTCAGTTCCCTGAAAATTGTCTCATGAGAATGTTTATGACCACTTTAGAAGAAAAAGCATGGTCTTGGTATAAAAGTTTGGAAAATGGTTCAATATATTCGCTTGCTAGTTTTCATGATGAATTTTATGACATGTATAAAGAGTGTCATCCCTCCTTGTTGCTGGTCCAAGATTGTTGTAGACATTGTTTGAGTCTTATTCAATATTTGGAGGATTGTTATGATGATGATGAATTTATGGATGAAGAAATTTTAGAGGCTCTTCATAAAAATACATTTCAATACCAAGAAGAAAGTATAACATCCCCTGAAATGCAACATGAAAATCAGCAGGGGTTTACTTATGAAAACCATGTTCAATCCTTTGATATTGATGTAGAGATGCAGCAGACTGCTCAGTGTTCTAATGATAATGAAGATGAAAATGATTACACACAACAAGAATAAATACTGGAAGAAATTTTTTATGACCCTCAGGCAGAGGAAAAGGTTGTTCATTTTTGTAATTCGTTGCAGCAGCTTGCATCAAAGAATGATCTTTATAATGAAGAAAATTACATTGTTTGTGGGTATCATTCAGAAAGGCAGTTGGATAGCATATCAAAGAAATCATGTGTGGCTGAGAATCAATTGTCTAAAGATGTAGAATGTTATGATGATCATCAAAATAACCATGTCCTTTTTGACCCTATAAATGAATACATGGCCAAGCTTTGCACACCAATTTTTCATTTTCATTTGCATTATGAAGAGCAGTTATATTATGAGTTGATTTGGTCATCTCACTACCATGGTTATTTTGAGGTTGAATGCAGTCAAGAGCCTCCAATATCAGAAAGGACAATTTATTGGCTTTATTGGAAATATCATGTTTCTTGACCTAAAGTGGAAATTGCAGCTAGTAGGTAGGTAGGAAAATGCAAATAAGCTCAAGGTTGACTAAGCATTCTTCAGTAGATATAGATTTCTTTCTCCTACAGTGATCATCAATCTTAAGCCTCAGGTGAAGGCCAAGAAGCTTAAAGGGGATTCTTGTCAAACAAATTTCCATTTATCATAAGAGGATAACGCATTGGACCTGCGAGTTCTTAGTGTACCACAAGGGCACATTATCCCAAGTGGAGCCACTGTTATCACTGAAAAGATTTCAAAGGAAAAGGGTAAGGTAAGGAAGAATTGGTCTTGGTCATTCTCGTGCTCCTTTCATGCATAAGAAGCACTTGGAAAATTCAGGGTTAGCATACATCAGATTTCTTTGAAGACTCAAGCAAGGCAAGTAAGGTAATCCTAAATTTTGATATAGACTACCTTTTGAAGTTTACCTTAAAGAACGGTGTCAAGTTATTTAGTTTTGAACAGCCTCATGTCATATGGAAGAGTCATTACAAGATAAATAAGCTCAATACAGTCAAATTTTGGCATTAGAAACTGTGTTTTGTGATTACACAGCAATTTCATAGCGTGCTACGAAATTGCTGAAGATAATGCCTAATACACAACAGTTTCGTAGTGCGCTACGAAACTGCTGTCGCTGCATATTTTGAGGAAGATTGACCAATATTGAGGGACAAAAGGGAAACCTTTTTGAAAATGAGTTTCTGAAGAAAGATCATTTACACAATACAAGCAATCCAGCAAGGGAAAACGAGCAAAGGAAAAGCATATATGAATCATAAACCATTTGTTATAAAAGTGATCACAGCTAGTATTGTTCATTATCCTTCAGGCAGCATTAAAGAGGTTTTATCTTCACACGGGTGCATGGACAAGGTCTACAGCACATGAAGAACATGGCACTTCAATACATTTTAGTGTAATCAAAGAAGAACAGCAGAGATAATTAATTTCGAAAATCCTTGTGGAGACCAAAAGCAAAAAAGGAGGAACTTTCTCTCCTTGTTTTTACCAGTCAATTTCTAGAAGCGTTTCTGAGCAGTTAAAAACTCATCTCTAAAAAGTGAAAGAGGTTTTATTTCTTAATATACTAAAGTACAAAAACCTCTTTCAATTTCTTCAAATCAATTATGATTTGAGAGAAATGAATGATCAAACTTGCGCTACGAAACTGTTGTAGGTGCAGTTTTTCACAAGCATATTTACACACCTGTTTTTCAAAGACTCATCTGGGCGGTAGGAAAGATGTTTAAAAAAAAAAGAGATGTTTTTGTTAAGAATGGATTGGTTCACAAAAGCCTCCTTCATTTTTTCTAAATGCATTTTTTATGAGAATATATGAGCTCTGTCCCAAGACCTATTTTTCAGCCAGAACAGAGCAAGGAAGAGTCTCCTAGTTTCTAGGAACATTAAAAGGATGAGTCATCAAGGGCTAGCTGGAGGGTTATGAGCACTATCAAATTCGAATTCATGGAGTTATAGGTTTCATAATGAGTGTTTAATTCCTAGATAAGGTTGTTTTAATCATAATGAGGAGTTACACTCCTAATTGTTTTAGGTCTCTAGGACTGCCAGTTAACAGTCAGTTTCATTTAATAATTAGTTTTAAGTGTCAATAGGTGTCATAATAGGTGGAATTCGAATTCCCCTCTTGCTGAGGGAGGAATCTCAATTATGAAAGAGCTCTATATATAGCAGAGAGCCGATGTACAAAGGGTTGGGAAATTATTAAGGAAAGCTCTCATATTGTGCTTTGTGGAAAGACTTTGTTTTAGTAATACAATACTTAGCTTTGCTTCTCAGGAATCAGAAGGAATTCGATGTTTTGAATGTATTGTATTGCCTTCTTCCTATTATCTACAGTGGTATGAATGTGTGATTACTTAGAAATCACTAACATTGCTCTAATTTCCTTCATGCATTTGTGAACTGTATTGATCCTACGTGTATCTCGTGTTTTCTCCATATGTTGAATTCTTATGCCCTGACTTCTATGTAAAGCTAACATTATTGTCAATACTGAAGCATATTTGACTCCATAAGCTCAATGGATACTTTCTAGTTGTGTTTCAACCTCTTACACTTGTTCATTTGTTTCATAGAGTTAGCCATCTTATTCATTATCCAAATATTTAATCTTGTGAGAGAGCCCTCTCAGGTTGGGGAGGCTAAACCTTAGCCAAAAGTTGGTTTGAAAGAGTTACACAAGGTCTACCTGATCAGCAGCCTATCAGGGGTGGATTTTTGTGATAACAGAAGGAAACCCCTCGCTATATGAGGGAATTGTATTGCGTCTATGTAGATCTGTATTCTATGGGAAGAAGAGAGAGGAGATTGAGAGGGAAGAGGGAATTACAGCGGATCTGCTATAAGTTGTCTCTCTTCAATTTGTTGGATAATATAAAAGGAAGGACAGGTTGTTTCTCCATGGACGTAGCCCAAATTGGGTGAACCATGTATATCTGTGTCTCTCTTGTTTTATTCGTTTTCTGTGTTTATATTTATGCAATATTTTATGTGTTCCATTGCTTTGTAATATATAATTTTCTAACACAAGAGATATGGCAACTTATCTCTAATTTCCAAGCTTTTAATATCATCTTTGTACCAAGAATGCACAATGCAGCTACAGATGCTTTGGAAAATGCAGCTGCTAGGATGTCACCACTTAGGGATAGATTTACTATTGAAATTTTGTAGAAGCCATCTATCCCTGACAACAAAACTAATTTGCATGTTTTTTATGATGATGAACATATAATTCATTTCATGGC
This sequence comes from Pinus taeda, assembly GCA_000404065.3. Lineage (NCBI taxonomy): Eukaryota > Viridiplantae > Streptophyta > Pinopsida > Pinales > Pinaceae > Pinus > Pinus taeda. Next base: position 31,854 of record APFE030656835.1, read on the forward strand.
CAATGTTGACGTCTTCAGGGACGTGGCGATAGATGAAGATGCGCATGAGCAGTCTCTATAAGACACAACTGATGACGGCAAATGCAACCTCATCCCCAAAGGTGCGGTTTCACTTGAGAAGCTATATGACTCGCAGAGTCGCTTCAAAGGAACCAGGGACACTAAAACCCACAATTCCACACCGATGCATGAACATATTAACCTGGGAATAGAAAGAGATCAGAAGTTTGTAAATATCATTACGTGCTACACACCGGAAGAGCAACAAGCCTTTGTCTGCCTGTTCAAATAGTATCGTGATGTATTCGCATGGAATAATCCAACATATCATTCTGATCAAAGAAGGGTTCAAGCCATTTCAGCATAAGCTCATGAAAGTCCATCAATCACTTGAACCCCTCATACAAAAAGAATTAACTAAGTTGTTGGATGATTGGATGATTTACAAGGTTTGTTATTCTACTTGGGTTTCAAACTTAGTTCCTGTCAGGAAGAAGTTCGGGGATATCTGCATGTGTGTATATTTCCAAAATTTGAATCGAGCCTCAAACAAAGAAAATTGCCCTATGTTGTCTATGGAGCACATCTTGCAAACAATATCTAGAGTAGAAATGTTTTATCTGCTTGACGGTTTTTCAGGACATAACCATGTTCTGGTAGCAGTGTTATCACTCAGGTTGTTCCCCAAAACTTGTGAGAAAAGGGAATCGGCCGAGGTAACCACTAACCAATCTTTTAGATGAAACTTCTAGCCAAACTGCATACAGAAAGGGCTCTCTCTTTATAATTTAACTTTGTTTTTTGAAGTATTTTATGCTAGTTATGATGTGCAAGGTTTGTTTTAAGTTGGTTTGGATGGTTATTTTAAATAGAGCTGGGATGCAAGTCTGAAACAGTTTATTCCATTGGGCAAATGGATTCTATGAAGATGGACTGATGAGTGTGTTTCTCTGAGAAAGGGCAATACTACAAAGCGAGATAATCAATTTTGGAACAATTTTAAGATCCAGAAGTTGATGGAATGTAAGCCAGTGGGTGAAGGGCAATCAAGAATCCTTCATCATGATGGCAGAGGGAAAGTGCATGAATATTATCAAGGAGCAGTAAAGAATTTCTTGGCAATTTTCAAAGTGAAAGAATCAGCAGAAATAGAAGCATCTAAGAATTCCTATTTATCCTAATTCTGAAGAAAACATAAGTAACAACAGGGATTGAACACAAAGTGTATTTAAACAAGTTCTGGGCTATTCTTTTTCCCTGTTACTAAGATTATGAAACATATATGAAATTTGTAAACACTGAAAACACAAAACACAGTTTAGAATAACTTATTGATCCATAGAAAGACACAGGAATTCTGTAGTAGAGCCCAGAACATCAAATCCACATTCAGACAGTCCAGCAATAGTGCACTTCAACAACCTTTGTATTAAAAATCTCAGAGCTATAGCGTGGTCCAAAGAGGAAAATCACCAACCCCGACTACATTCCTTGGGGAGGTATTTATACAAAAAGAGAGTTACAAAATATCTTGTGGATCAGATATAAAGCAATAACTTCCTACACCTACTCTGACAAGGGAATAAATGTAGGAGTAATTGTGGCTATGCTGGCTTTTTTAACTGATAAGATATTTTTTACTTTTTAATTCAGGAAGTCGGCTGGTAGTTGTGCCTTTACTTTTGCATTCCTGCGTTGTTGTCCTGATCCTTTCACCTGCTCTTGATTTCGCTTTAACGCGTCCTAGTCCTCGCTTGACCTCCTTCCTCTATTGTTTTCATCTTTATTATATCTGCCACGTGTCTTGTTGTTTGACCAAATGTAGATAAACAAAAAAACCCAAATTACCTAGGTAAAATTTCTAGCATGCTCTGCCACCATTGGTCTGTTGGCAATTGATGTCTTTGTATTTTTACTAGTGTTTCATCAGCCTCAGTATACCTGTAGAAGTTAGGCTTGACTTCAAAAACATGATTTATTTCATGTTCAATATAAAACAAATTTTCCAATTTGTCATATAAACTCTGTCCCAAGGGAGGTCCTGTGTCTTCTGAAGTGCTGGAAGATGCTGTGATCTGATTTGTAACATATGTGTTTACCCTGTGAGCATATTGTTGATGTGATAACAGTCTTTGGTTGCTGGTTAGTAAACCGGGTAGACCCTTCTGCTGCAAGACTGTAAACTTCTCTGTGAAGGCATTAATCTCCATCTGCATTTCTTGGCACTTCCTTTCCAAAGTATGTACAAAATTCCTCATTATTAGCACCGTTTTCACTGTCAAAATGGTGCCTGTTATATCTGTGATCTCCAAAGCTGCTAGCTGTTCTTTAGTGTGAGTATTCAAAAAATGGATCAATCTATTGGCCTACTCAGGCATATTTCCCAATGATGCCCTGGCCCTTTGAATTTCCACTTGGGTCCTTTCCATCAATTCTATTTGTTCATGGATTGTTTGAATTGATTGCCATTGGTCAGTGATAGACTGGCCAATTTTGTTCCACAAAATCATTTTGATGTCTGCTAGAGGTTTATGCAAGGTGAGATCCTTTTCCAATGTTTTCACCTTGTTCTCCAAGGCCTTTACCTCTCTGGTCTTTTCTACCACTATTTCTTGTCATAGCTCACCTCTATTTTGGCTAGTTTTTCTTTTGTCTCTTTAAGCTCTGACTTTGGGCTTCTAGCTCTTTTACTGCTTTCATCATTTCTTCCATCCTCATGCTGGTCTCCGGCTCTATTGTTGCTATTGCTGAAGCATCTGTAGATGTTGTACTTGTTGTTGATGTTGGCATAGTGGGAGGGATTGCTGCTATGACTATGGGGGGAGTAGTGATAATTGTTGGAGTTGTTTCAGGTGGCTGGGAGGTCGACTCTCCCTGCTTGGCTTGCAATGCTTTCTCCAACTCTTGCTCTGTTTGAATTAGCCTTTGATTCATCCTCATCAAAAAATCCATTACATCTTCTTTTGCCTTTTCCTGTGCCAGTTCTGTTGTTTGTGGATGCATGGTGACAGGCAGCTTCAATTGCTTCCTATGGGCAGCAATATCTTCCTCCTTCTTCTTTATCAATGCTTTGATGCCCTTGGCATCCTTGGGATCATGTCCCAGCTCAATAATTATCTCTTCTAGAGTATTTATTCTGTCTTCTTTGGCTAAAGAAGATATCTTTTCCAAATCCACTTGAGCAGATGTATTACTTAATGACTCTTTCACTTGGTGGGCCAGCATTGCCTTGTCTGCCAATGTAGCATAGACCATTTCACCAGTTTGTTTGTGCAATTCTATCTGGTCCATTGGGTGTATATCTTTGGCAAGGACCTCTATATTTGTCCTTATGTAGTCAGCTGCAGACTGTGGTTGCTGAACCTTAGGCTTAAAATGAGTTAAGATCATTTTCTCCTCCTTAATGTCATAAGCTACCATTAATCTTTGTTGTTTGGAGGGTGTCATTTTGAGAAATTGATCATAAAGCTGAATTCTTAATGACTCATTTTGGGGCTTAATCTCCATGAATGTTTGTTTGATATCAGATCGTTTCTTAGTTTGCGACCTTGAGGAGGAACTTCCATACCATGTTGCCTCTCCATTTCATGCCTGTGAGAGCTGGTGGATGTCTGTTGGCTGATGGCCCTCTCTCTTCTTGTGCTTTCGGTGATTTCTTCAACAATGTCCTCTTCAGGTAGAGGATCTACCCTTTGTCTTTTGGCCTTTGGATGTTCTGTTGATCCACTTGCAGGTGTGGTCTCTTCTCGGTCTCTTTTCTTACTTCTTTCCTCTGGAAGAGGAGTCTGCGGTGTTGGTACTTCTGGTGCTTTTGTCTGTAGTGAAGGGCCTTGCCCTTGACTGTGTTCCTTTGAGGTAGTTGGTTGTTCTACCATTGTTTCTTGCTCTGTAACTACTATCTCCTTGCCCTTTGTTGTCCCTGTTGTTGGTGTAGTCCATTCTTGGGCAGCTTGTTGTGAAGTTGTAGCAGTTGATGTGCCTTCCCCGGTTTGCTGTGGTATTTTGAATGACATCTGTCCAAAAGAATCTAAGTGAAGAGTTTTTTCCAGATTTTTCATAGTTTGTTCCATTTTCTCTTCCTTAGCTTGGTTGGAAAATTGTTCTATTTCAGGGATGCTACAATGTTCATAGGGTGCCACCCTATATTTTATCCTTCTTGCATTGATGAAGCCATTTGGATCATAGGGTACCCACCAAAATATTCTCTTTAGTCTAAGTTTTTGACCCAATATTTCATCAGCATCCTTCCATCCCTCTTTCTTGTTCATGACATAGGGGCCCAACTGGTCTCTCAGTTTCAACTGAGCCTTTTTCTTTGTGCTATGGAAGTAAGTCAAATCTGAAATAGTCCAAGGCAAACAGTCTCATTGGCACATATCTTGGTAGCCTGTAGGGGCATAGCTCATGCCATATATCCTGATAACAATGTGATTCTGGTAAAAGTACCAGTCACCTATTTTATAGTTTTTGGAGAGCTGTAATATCTTTTGCATATCATATGATAGTCTAGGAGGAGGAGTTCTCATCAGGAGAGAAGAGACTGGGTATACAAACATATTAATAAACTCATAGTAAGAGTAGGGAGAGTTGCGGACTTCATGAAAGATTGAGGTCCAAAAAATCACAGACCTCTTTTCCCCTTCAGGGTCCAATTTTCTAATGGGGAATTGGAAACTATCTAGCTGATAATATAAGAATAGATGGTAGATATAGGATGAATACTTAAATACTCCCTCCCTATCTAGATTCAACAATTGGTCATGTATCTTGTTGGCAATGAATTTGGCATAGTTGTATTTGAGAGCAGGGGGCTGCCCTGGGGTAAATATAGACATTAAAACCAATATAGTTTCATCAATATGTTCACTTGTCTTGAACCCCAAAACAAGTAATCTACCCACCTCATTGAAATATGCATAGTGAAAAGGAGGTGGTTCCTTAGGCTGGCGATCTACTCTCATAAATACTTGGGCAATTCGGGTTATCTCTAAGCTGGAGATTTTGGGACCTTCATCAAGCAAGAATTTCATAGTAAAAGGAAACTGAAGTTGAGTTGGTTTGAAGTTTAGCATTTGATTTATGGATTCAGGAGTTATATGAAAGAGGGTAGTTCCAGATGGAGTTTTGACTTCCCTTTGAGTTGGCTCATAGTTCTCACAGCAGAGGTGAATTATCTGAGGGAAAATATTGACAGAGGAGAGGTAGTATATGGGTAGATTTGATTCCCATATGCAATAAACATCATTTTGGCTTAGGTAATTGTTTCTGAGCTCACAAAATGCTTGCAGATGGTTTTGGTAGCCTACTAAGTTTTGGTTTAGATAGTCTTTATCAGCTAAGGGCAGATGTTCCAATTCCTTGTGGGGTGCATTGAGAGGAGTGATATTCAAGGCTACTGGACCTTCCATAGCTCAATTATGTTGCTTTTAAAATTGGAATTTTTGGTTTTGTGTAAGCAAAACAGGCAAAATAATAGCTCTGTGGATTTTCTCTGGGAATTTCACCGTGAAATAGGTTTTTTGGTTTGTATTTAGCTTAGTGGACAGAAATTAGATGGAGAGACAGAACTTGTGGGATTATTTGGCAAAATGGGCAACAATAGTGGGCAAAAAGGCAGTTTTCGGGGTTTCTCAGAGAATTTGCAAGGCCGAATGAGCTGAAATTTAGCTCAGTGTGCGGATTAATGGTGAAAACTTGGCAAGACAAAGGGTATGGTGGGTAACACAGTGTTTTTTCTTCAAATTCTAGGTTCTGTGGGCAATTTTACAGCGAAAACCAACGAAAAACAGGGTTCGAGAGTAAATTGATGAAAATACATGTTTTAACGGCAGAATGGTCAATTTGCAGGTGACGAGGTGAGCCGAGGGGCCGAGCTATGGAGTAAAAACTGCTAGGTGGTGGACTGTATAGTGAAAATGTTGTTTCAAACGTAAATTAGCATGCATAGGACGCGTAGAGGAAACAGACAGAAATGAGTGAAAATAACGTTTTGACCTCCTTTTACCCAAATTTTTTACTTTGGCGGGTTTTGGTGCGCTTTTGTTTGATGACACCAGCATGACGTAATTTTGTCGTGTAGCGGGGTACGGAAGATGACATTGTAGGTGACGTGGTGGGTGACGCGAGCAGATGATAGGGACGTGACGTCAGCTGGGAGGTAGTGGGGTGGTAAGCGGTATTCCCCGCACCGCCTTTGGAGGGAAGTGGTATTGGAGGAGGGGGCTCCGAACACGCCGGGCGCCTGACACGTGTCCTTTGTACGGCGGAAATACTGCCCATCCCCAGGACGCTATCGTTCAGCACTTAAGGGCTTTCGATATTGCCGACAGCCGTTGGATTTGTCCGCGATGATCGAACGGTTGGCGGGTGATGGAGGTGGTGGCGGCTTATCACTAGGGGACCCACCGTAATATTTCGCGTTTATAATGTTTTGCGGGGTATATTGTAAACTTTGGTTAAATGGGGTTTGGGGGTATAATATGTGGGTTCAGCTATTTATTTAGCCATAAGCTAAACAAGTCCCGATGGGGCATGTGGAGGGTTGTTATTGGCCCCGGATGGACGAATAACTCCTGACAAAATTTTAAAATATAGCTTATAGTTAGCCAAAGGTCGGGATATTTAGATGTTTAGGGATTTTATGTATTTTTACATAGTAAGGGAGGGGAAATATTCACATAGGAGCTATATAATAGTGTTAGTAGGTTAATATGACTATGTGGAATGGATATGTATGGATAAAGGCTAAGTTTATAGAGTAAAAACTTAGACATGGGGAGAATGAAAGGATATCAAGTTATGAAGTCTGGGAAACTTGGCCAAATGAAATAGAAACCTTTTACACAAGAAATGTGGCTTGTTTTGCCTAGGTGAAAACACAGTTTCACTTAGTTTTTTCCATGAAATGAAGTGGACTAAGGGCAGTGAGTAGATCTCATTGTCCTTGGGGGGATGTTAGTAAGTGTTCTTGGAAAAATGAGGGAAATTAGTCATGCTCCATTTATTTTGTAACCACCTTGCCATAGCACCTTATGATATTTATGAGATGAAACTTGTTGCAATAGGACCAAATTTCCCATAAGCATGCTTCTACAACATCAAAACTGCCTACCCAGCCTAGTACACCTAACATTTTTTCTTCATTTTCATTGGGTGCATTTGAACTAGCAAACCCCGATTCTTCTCTTTTCTTTTAGCTGCCCTCCTATCTAAGTCTACCCTTATCTTTTCCAGGGCTCAGATTAAGCTGTTGAAACCCTTTTCTTCTCTACCTAACTAGTCTGCCAAGCTTGAGCTGTTTGTAC
>APFE030656837.1:0-10178 GCA_000404065.3 Pinus taeda
TGTGGGCTATTTTGAGTTGTCAAAGGTCACCCTGTGGCACTGTGTGCACGGTCCAGAAGATAGACCTGAGGCGAGTTGTGAACTTCAAGCACTCCCTGGTTGAGTGTGATCGTTATGGAGTGACTCTTCGTTTTTATGGTGAATCGGTGAGATGTGGTGTTGGTGATAGTCTCACTTTGAGGCCGAGTAGCAGTGTGAGCAGTGAACGTGGAACTGCGCTAAAAATAACATTGTTCAAAAGCGTGGTAGAGGTGTGAGCAGATAAGTGGGTTGCAATATGTGAAGGAGTGTTAAATTTTGGTGAGCTTTTAAAGCACTGAGGAAGAGCGCCGAGAGAGAGATGACTTTGGAGTTTTGGTGTGGTTGCATGACTTGTAGAAGTTCGAACAAGTTTTGTTAATGTGTGCACATTGAGGAGGAGATTTGTGTCTTCGTCAACTACTCCCTGTTGGTGGTGCCTGGTGTTTGGAACGTGTTGGGCAATGTGTTCCAAGCCAAGAAGGAGTGAAAGAAGCATTGATGTGTGAAAGTGATCAAATATTGATTCTGTATCTATTGTTGAAGGCTCACTGCCGCCATTGTTGCCTGCTGTAACATAAGGGCGAGATGCGAAAATCGCCAGATTTGCTTAAACAACTGTGAAGTTGTTCCTGCTATATGTTATTTTGCAGAATCCCATCCTGCTGTTAGAGTGAGCACTGTTGCCCCATTTCAGAGCAAGTAAAAAAATCTTTGTGCCTACTGTCAGTTTAAAGCGGTTGAGTTTGAAGTTCTGTGTGTAGTGTTTAGTCTTTGAGTCTCCGCTCTCTCTGATATGGGATCTGCTGTGTGTGGAGTCACAAAGCGTATTTTGAAATCTTGCCTTGCATGTTGTATTGTGCCTTCTGATATGTTGTTGGTGTGGCCTATTGTGTGGACTTAGTTGGTGCTCATTGTGGAGTAAAAGCTTGTGACTTGGCATAGCCTAGTAGTTGAATTTTCTCTAATGGAAATAGTTGCAGAAGAATATGAAATGCTTCAACCAACATTAGATTTGAATCAGCAAGAAGAATTTGAAGACACTGATGCAATATTGAAGCGATTAATGCTAGTTTTGCCAATTTTCTCAGGTAAAAATTTTAAGCTTTTGGCAATTAAAATGGAAGGATTCCTTGGTTCAGTAGATTTATGGAAATTTGTCCAAGAAGCTTCTATGAATTTGGACGATAAGTGTAGAAATGCAATAGCATTGTTTCTCACCATATCAGCTTTAGATGAAAATATTTTGTCAAATATTTTGTATGAATTTGGTGAAATATGTGATGCAAAAATATTTTAGCATATTCTTGAAATGAAATACAGTATGGAGGGTAGTGAGAAAGCTGAAATTGATGAAGGTGTTGTTGCTAAAAGTGATTGTGTTGAAAGCATCATAGCTGCAATTAAGGGTGAAAGTATGTCCTTAACTAACAATAAAGTATGTGATATTAAGGAAATTCCCTGTGATGCAGAAACATATGAAGTCAAATTTGATGACAATTATGTATCCCATGATGATTGGTTCAATATGATGCATGAAAAGCATCTAAGTTGTTATTTGGTGAGAAGAGTTGCCCACCTCCATACAGAAATCAAATGTAGGACAACATGTTTACAACAACAAAATTGACGAAAGAGGTTGAAGACATGAATCAACCAACAAAGAAAAATGAAAGAAGCAAAGCCCTTTCCAAAGAGCACGATGATAAAAATCAATATGGTTTTGAATCTAACGTTGTTTTTGAGTGTAGATATTGATAATCAGGAAGAAGCAACAAAACATGAATTAGATTACCTTGTTCGGAATCTTGCATTACATCCCAATCCGGAAAAGGTTGCTGATAAGGGGCAGAGGAATTCTTTTAGGAAAGCCAGAAAGGTGAAGCTGGAACTACATCAGCAAAGAAAAAAGAACAAGCATGGAGCCTTTAATAAGAAGGCAAAAATGAAATGTTTTGTTGTAAGCCTAGCTGAGACATAGACCAGTAGGCATATCAATTAAGAGTATGTTTGTTATATAGTTGGAATTAAGGGGGAGTGTTGGAAGGTATTAATTCCAACTACTCTCTATTAATGCAGTAGCTAGATTAATCTAGAGGAATACAACGAATGTTTAAAGTACAGGTTCTAGAATTCGGTGGGTCATCAACTATAGTCCGCGTAGAGCGGCTATAGTCGGTGGATTTAGGAAGATAATAAATAATCGTATGGGAATCGTTGTAATGAGTTTTGTATAAATGTATGTGCCTTGTAATGTAATAAACAAGCTCATTTTATGAGTCTTCCAGTTTCTAAGTTAAAAACCATCCTTACAAAGAATGAGAAGCATCGGCTGCCAAATAATTCGCCAAAGTGAGCCTTCCTAAAACCTTTTTTCAAGGCGTCCGCTGCCAAATAATCTGCCAAAATGAAACTTCCTAAAACTTTGTTTTTTAAGTAATTAATTTTTTTCAAGTAATTAAATAAGAATACAACTTTTTGTTTAAATAATTAATCCTCATAATAGGGCCACATGGCAATAAAAACCATACTTATAAAGAATGACAGGCATCGGCTCCAAATAATCCGTAAAAATGAGCCTTCCTAAAACTTTGTTTCAAGGCATCGACTGTCAAATAATCCGCTAAAATGAGCCTTCCTAAAACTTTTTTTCGAGTAATCAAATATTGTCCAATGATCTAAAATAAATATCCACCAACAAATACATTTTCTATAAATAAAACAAAATACTGGAAAACAACCATCACAAAGCGAAAAAAAAGAATGGCCCGGTTGATCCTGAGAAATATTCTATTTCAATTTATTATGAAATACCCTATTGGTGAAGCCATTAAAAATACCTTTTGCAATACCCTAAACTAAAGTTGACCTTGCAAGGCTACAGAAATAAAATATTGTTTACATTATAAAATATTGTTTATATTAGTGATAAAATTATATTTTTACGAGATAAAACTGGTAAGAAAAATATATACAAGTCAAATTTCAATTTTAGTGCAACAATAACAAGTAAAGTAGTGGTAAGAAAAATATATACAAGTCGAATTTCAATTTTAGTGCATCAATAACAAGTAAAGTAGAGGAGACGACTTCTCCTCCATTTAGCTAAAGTAATGAGAATCTCTGAACCATGTTCCTGGGATCAATCTCAACAATGAAATCATATTCGAATGGACAAAAATACATATTCAACGAATTTAGACTACTAAAAAAATCCATGTCTCAATCTGTCGATAAAACTGGTTCAAAAATTCTCGCTCTCAATTAGCTAATTAATAAACGAGTCAATGAAAATTATCCACTTCAATAGCTAAATGAATGAAACTAACCATTAAAAAAAATCTCTATCTCAATGACGTAATAAGATCCGTCAGACCTGAATTTTTTTTATCATCCATCAACTCCGAAATGACATGTGCGTTAGCTAATATATTAAATTATGATCAAGATTCTCCTGTTAGATGTTTGCATTCATAGAATTGGCACAGTAAATGGCTACGGCAGAAGATCCCGAATCCAGTGATGGTACCGCGCCAATAGTACAATTGGAGGATAGCATTTACCCAAATGAGAGAAAATTCGATCAAATCTGTTTGTTTTGGCAATGCCTCCCTTTATTGCAAGCAAATTCGTTAAAATCTAATTATTTTGGCAAGGTCTTCCCCTTATTGCAAGCAATGTCAATCAATCTGATTAATTTGGCAAGGGTTTTCCATTCAGAAAATATTTGAACAACGTTAACGCCCTGGACGGTTGAAATTCCGGAACTTCATGCAGTGCTCCTCTTAACGGTGGCAAATGTCAAACCCTTGTAAATCACAGTGTATCCGCCGACCTGTACCATTAATGGGAATACAAATCAAATCAATATTATCATGAGGATTTTATCGGTAAAACTAATGTGGCTTATTTGATTTTTTTACCTCGTCGCCATTAACCCACGAGTACCATGGATACAATTATAAAATTATTATATATAAAAAAATAAATGAAAACTATATACATTAGTTAATAATAAATAATAAAGAGATATACATAATTAAATAAGTAAAAATATAAATTAGATGCAAATTATCATTGTACACATTATTAACAAATAATAAATTATATAAATGGGATACAAATTATCATTCTACAAATTATTAACCACTAATGCATGTAGTTATGTAACTATGATATCAATAAATTGGCAATTGTAATTAAAATTCTCTTTATCATAACTGAAAACAAAATTGTTTGGCAATTGTAATTAAAATTCTCTTGTATCTATCACTGAAAACAAAATTGTTTTATTTCATACCTGAAAACAATTATCCACAACCCACTTGCAATTAGTTGACAATAAATTGGTAAGACCGTTGAAACAGAATCCGCCCAAGGGAGAACATCACTGGTACGTAGTCACATGAAATTATGTTTCAGCAGTAAAGTGATAAATTCCAGACGATTCGAAAATTAAATTTGCCACAGTAATTGATATCATTAACTAGGTTTAAGTCTAAAGACTGGTACCTGCACGAGGTCTAGCTATAAGGTATGTTTGTCACATTTGCATGTATGGCTTTCTGAACATCCGGGCTATTAAGATACGCGTAAATGTAGTGATATCTGCAAGGATCATATCCTGGAATTTTTGCTTCTTGCTATTTACACATCAACCATAAGGAAAGCATACAATTCTTCGTCTGGAATAGAACAAAAACCCAGTTAAAAAGTTTATATTTCGCGGCATCGCTTAAACACGTATTTTTTCTAGAAACCAAACAATTTGCAAGTTACTCGTTCGTTTATAGCATTATAACACAGAGGCATTTAGGATAGTTGATTTCAGAGGTAACGCCTTAGGGCGTAATTACGCCGTAATTATTAATTTTCTTTTTATCTATTAATTTGTTATTATATATTTTCTATATATCTAAATAATTGTAGCGATAATCAAAGGTTAATTTTCACTTTTTGCCCAAATTCTAAGTTGGTTAATAATGTGATGGAATCTCCAAAATAAGTAAATACTGCCATAAGCCCTCGGTGTACGGTTCGGCATTCTAAAGTAGGAATTTATTTAAAAACCAATCATAAATATCTTCGGAAGAAAAAAACTGGGAGATTTATTTAAAAACTAATCATAAATAACTTGGGAAAACCAACTGAATCCAAGTGGACGGATATGCCCAGGACCCATGATAAGGACAGATGGTGTGAAAGGAATACTAACAAACTTCGATGGACCGTCCCCACTTCGAAGGAGCACATCTTTGTTTTCTTTTCTAGTTCCTCACTAATCATCCGTGCCAATTTTCTAGGTTGCTAACATAAAATAAAGTACCAATTTTCCCAAGATGGGACAATGAAAACAACAACAATTTTAATATCTATGTGGCCCTCAAAAAATCAACTTTTGTCAGCTTAAAATAAGATTGCTACTTGGTTATTATATTTTAATCCTTTCAACGAAAAAATAGCCATTAAAAAAGGCTAAAAGCTGATTATATTTATAATATTTTTAAATAGACTACGCGCTAATTATATTTTTTATCCTTTTTAAAATGGAAAAAGGACAAATCATGCCACACCTATTTTCGTGGGGTTGCTGGAGCTCCCCGCAGCTCCAACTACTTGAGCATACCCAGCCACCATGTAATAAAAGAAACCTTGATAATATCATAAATGTATATCAATTACATCTTGAAAAATAAATCTCTATTCACTTAAGAATTTCCGCAACTCTTTTTTCCATTTTATATTGATATATACTGTATATCAATTACATCTTGAAAAATAAATCTCTATTCACGTTAAGAATTTCCGCAACTCTTTTTTCCATTTTATACTGAAAACTGTATATCAATATCTTCTGGACATTACAGCCGCCTCTTTTCACATTAAGATATTCGGAACTCTCTTTTCCATTGTATATTGAAAATTGTCCATTAATATCTTCCAGACATTACAGTATATTACAGCCGCTTAGTGAAGCGGCTAGAGGATTGATTCACTATATTTCAAAAAAATTCTAACGACTCCTTGAAAAGGAGAAAAACTAGAAGTGACCATGGTGGCATGACTGAACATATATCACAAAATGTAAGGGTCGTCAAAATTTTATTGCAAGTTTGTCCAGCCCACCCATGCTACATCTCCATCTTGTGGTACCATAGTAGCCTGTGAGAACATTCACAAAAAATATAAAAAAATAATAAGCAAACAACACTTACTAGAACCAAACCATGTAACCATGACTCTGCTTCCAACAAATTCAGCTAGTTATTCAAAAGCAATTTGTGCAGGTAGAAATGTTCTAAATTTAAATGAAGTTTCTGTGATGAGGAGATGTTAGGATGGACAAAGTATGTTCGAAATAGTGAGAATTTCGAACTTCTAAATCACACTAACTCCAGTTAATTTTGAAATATCCAGTTAATTTTGAAATATCTTCATAATGTTCTGGCAGCTATTTCAAAATTAATTGGAGATTTTATGTGATCAAATGTTTGAATTCTCAACGTTTTGAACATCAAACTGTGATCAGATGTTTGACCTAAGAAGATTCAAACTGGGTGAGAAGTGTCATGCCACACCTATATTCAAAAATTAATGAATAACTTGAACTCAACACTTGACCTAATCCAAGCAAAAATTTAGAAATTCAGGAACTCACAAGTCTGTTCTTACAAATCAACATAAATAAATTCACTCTATGAGAACATTCTTCAGCGCTCAAGCTCCAGGAAGATGACGACACATCGCAAATTCCTTCATCTGCCAACAGGACCTAAGAAAAGCCAAACTTAGCACCCACTGAAAATTTTCATTGGAAATGTTTCAACTATATTAAACTCCCCCTGATATCCGAGATGAAGCAGGTGCAAAACTGGAGCAGGAATTCATGAAATTATTTTTCTAAGGGTTCTGAACAGGTATTCTTTTGAGGAACATTGCCGGTCTCCTCGTCCGCACCGCTTAATTCCCTGCATTCCATTGTTACAGGCTACATAGATATGATTAAACAGTGTAGCAGCTACCAGAACTTGTATGCCTGCCATAATCAAATAAAAGATATCAGTGTCGTCTTCAAAAAATGGAAATGTGCAAAATACACAAGTTATATAAAAAACATCACAAAAATCTGGACATGAAAGGTATATCTCTGACAGAGCCATAAATAATCCTGCACAGCACATCCTACACACTAAGGAAAATGGGCACCGAAATTCCTCGCCATTTCCAAATGAATTCATGGCAATAAACTGAATAGATGCTTCAGTCACATTTAAGAGGGAAAAACAGCTGTGTAAATAATTGAAAACAATTTTTGCAAAATAAGGTGAAATCCCAACTATATATATCTGAGACAATAGTGAAGGAAAGACGAAACCGTAGGAAACAATGTTTATGTAAAAACATTACTTAAATTGAAGTAATGAAGCAGGTTAATCTAAATAATGGGTCACATTCATGTTTGAATACAAAAAGACTTGAAAAATTTGTTAACAATAACTAGGAGCTGACAGAGCACACTTGTTTTAAGCAAACATCAATTTATTAAAACCCTCGTTCCATGTACTACCATGTAGATAAAGATAGCAACTGACAAACAACCATTCACAAAGAAATCCTTTAGCAATCTCACGGGGAATGAACTCTTAATTTTAGCTTCGTTATTATTTAAAATGCAAAGCATTTAGAAAAATAAATTTCGTTATGGGTTTTTTTTTATGATTACTCGTTCACTTCTAAGCTAGTAGATCATGAAGCAACAGAGGTCAAATTTGGAATCAGACCATGAAAATGTTCTAATGCATGAAAGTAACTGTACAAAGAGAAAGCTTAAAGAGTTCTAGTTACAAAATTCTCCATTGCATTACGTTTGCAATGCAGAGTTATCACGGTGTTTTTCAGAATAATAACTGAGAGTCTTCTCCCTGTCATACTGATAAAGATCATCTAAAAAATCTTTGGAATGCAGTGCTTCCACTACTCCATTAAGACATTGCTAATTAAAGATAGTCTAGATTATTCACATCTTTTAAATCAGTTAATATCCATAAAATCACTGGGTTGGCTGCAAATCGAAGCCACGACACAAAATGAACGCTCAAAAGGCAATTGATGGTGATGCGTAAAAGCATCTCGCTTGCGCTTAGAAGCGCGGCCACCTTCGGTAAGGTCTGACTCGGCTCTCCTATGGGCCACTCCTCTCACTGCCTGCTGCTCTGCTGCCGTTAGGGGGAAAACTTGACGACTCACTCTGCAAATACAACTGTAGTTATCATACACAATTTTCTGGTTGCAATTTTTGTCACAAATATGAGTGCTTCCGGTTAATTTGCACCGGTAAATGTTAGCCCAAACATGTTCAATATCACATTTTCTATCACATTTATGAGCGATGACATCTTCCTTCTTGTTCAGCAAGCTCGACAAATACACAACTATTGTTGGCTCTTCATTCATCACCGGGGCTTTACCACATATGAGAGGAGAGCAACCGATTACCTATCCAAAGCGAAACGCACGGCAAATAAAGACGTTTGAATCCCCAGGGAAATTAGTTTGTATGCAACCGTCATGGCATTCAAAACAAATCAATGGATCATCTTAATTTAATCGTCTAACAAAATATCTAACGGTACAAATTAGGACATGGAGGCATTTAGGATAGTTGATCTCAGAGGGAACGCCTTACGGCGTAATTATTAGAAATCCTCATGATGGATTGAAATGTTATTAGCCCGAAGGACGGGCTCCGCATTTTCTTAGAAATCTTGTTTTTATATCTAACGTTTGACCCAGAAGGAAGGGTGATTAGCATTCAGAGTTCACGGTTTCGAATGGATCAAGAGAGGGGAAATAAAATATTACGTACCTGACGTCGTCACGATAAAGGATATCGATGAGAACGTCGCCTTGAAGATTCGAGAAGTAAATTACAGAGGCCGCGAGTGGCATTGTGATCCACCCGATCTGGCCAATTCCACAACTTCAAATCTTTAAAATTTAGCAATGGCTCATCCTCTTCTTTTTCTTTATAGTAAACCAATCATTTACCTTTGTAGCTACAACCAAATAAAAAATCTACGCTTTGTGTCGAGCATGTTATTCATCCATGGCTCACGAAATATGTTTGTCCTACTTAATCTTCTTCTTGGCAACTACTTTCATTCTCCTTTTTTCTTCTACTTCTCGGCTACTCCTTTCATTCCTTCGTATAATGACCTCTCCCGTATGTCCCCCTCCTTCTTGTCTCCTTTCATTACGTTGGCAATGCAGTGGTTGACAGTTCAAAACGTATGCGCACAACCTTTTGTGTTTGTTTGGGTATTCATTCTCAGTTATCTTAAGCACATAAATCATTTATAAATACACAACAAGAGGGAGTTATCTATGGGTCCGGATGAAATTTAGACTCCACCTTTCGTCTTTTTTCAGATTTTTATTTTCGTTGGGGTTAGTACATGAAATGGCTTTATAAGTAAAGGGGTTTTGGTGATGATGTTTTTATGGGAACTTGGAAAAAATATCAGCAAGAGGGAGTTATCTATGGTTCTAGATGAAATTTAGACATTACTTTTTTTATTTTTTGGGATGTTTATTTTAATTGGGGTTAGGTACCTAAATGGTTTTATAAGTAAAGGGGTTTCGATGATGTTGTTTTTATTGGAACTTCGAAAAGCATTAAATAATTAAGTAGAAGTTTATGGCTTGTATCAAGGCTTTTTTTTAATGTTTTAGAAAGAAAATAATAATAATAATAATAATGAAAGTGAAAGATATCATATATTTATTTATCATTTATAAAAGGGTTTTTGTTAAGAGAATAATAGACTAAACATATTTCTTTTCATAATTCAAATTCTCTTTCAATTTGATGACTTTAATGTTGGCATTATGGCTAAAGTGTTGTACTTGATGGCAACACCCATGGCATGGCTCTCAATATGATGAGAATTAAAGAGTTTATTCATGTGGAGAAAAGTTCACGGAATTTTATGCAGAGAAAAGTTTATTTCATGTGGGAAAAGTTACCTTTGGTCCATGGTAGTTAGTCCTTGGAATTTGAACCTATGGAGAAAAGTTTATTTCATGTGGGAAAAGTTACCTTTGGTCCATGGTAGTTAGTCCTTGGAATTTGAACCTATGGAGAAAAGTTTATTTCATGT
>APFE030656841.1:0-14652 GCA_000404065.3 Pinus taeda
CAAACTGGAAACAGAAGATTGAACGAAAAGCAGAAGCAGTGCAAAGATTAACCAAGTTGAAACGAGATTTTTACCAGGCATACATGGTAATGCTACATATTCATTGGATGATTCTCAAGCGTATCATCAATTTTACTGAGAAGATAATGCCAGCTCTTGCCGATTCTGTTTGCTTAACTCAATCAAAGGCAGAAGATAGTCAGCCGACTCTACTCAGAAAAATACTGAATGGTTACGACACTAAGGAGTGGATTTAGAAATAGTTAGTAGATTTAATTTTAGAATATTTTTGCTTACAAAGAGGACGGTAATTTAAACCGAACCCTCAATTTCTGTAAATAAGTTATTTAGTTAGTATTATTTAAACCCTTATCATGCATTTAGAGAAGGGTCCAAAAATTTATCAAAAACTTGTCCTTAGAACATGCACTTTTGCACCCTCACAGGAGGTTTTGGTGAATGAATGGAACTGGGTTTATTTGATATTTGCATTTGATATCTACTACTAATGTTTCACTTTTGTACTCTTAGTAGATGTTAAATCAAGGAGAAATAAATCAATCATTACTTGAAGCTCATGAGTAGGACTAGTTATAAATGGTACTTTTATTTCTTAACTATTTATGTTTATGCGTTAAAGTGATATTCAATTTTCAGTTATTTATATATTACAGCATGGATGTCTGAGTTATCATTTTCCACTTTTGTACGGTGATAACTATTTGTTTATGTTTAGTGTATGAATAGCTCATTTATGCGATAAGTTTTAATAGCTGTTTCGTCTAACTTCTTATACGAAGTATCTCATCTTTATTGAATTATCTTCTTATGATAGTTGAATGATATTTATTACCAGTTATTGTATGAAATCTTTTTAGATTGCATAGAAGAAAGATCACACCCCGGGTTAGCATAAATTTTGATGTTTTTCTGTTTATTAGAATACATAGCATAGCATTAGATTAGATAGAAGTATTCCATTTAGAAAAGAAAAACCCATCTTTCTCACACACACACACACTGAATGGGGAAATTGGTCCCATATCCCCAGTCAGACCCGCTATACCAAACGGATAAGGAGCTGCCAAACAAGGTCCGGACCGGGCGGGTATCCCCCTTGTTGTCAACCCGATTTTTGGGGCCCTCAAGACTTTGTAAAATATCTAGACCCACTCAAACAATCCATCAAATCTTCAATTCTAGGTAAAGGAAATGTGTACCTGATTGTTATCTTATTGATTGCTTTTGAATCACTACACATTCTCAAGTCTCCATCTTTCTTTGGGATCAACACTTTTGGGACTGCACAAGGACTCAAACTCTCTTTAACCAGTCCCTTGTCTAATAGTTCAAATCTATGTGATGACTGATTTTTCTAATGGGTGGTAATTCACCAGGCAAATCATCTACAATGATATCAAAATATTTGTCTAGCATCTTTTGAATTTCAATTGGTAAATAAAAAACTTTTGTGGAAGTAATTATTACCTTGGGCTTGCAAATCAATGCAAAATTTACCTCTCTGTTGCAAGTACTCCTTTCCACTCAGCAAAAGGGTCTTTGGATGAGGGTTCCTTGATGCATCTTCTTCCTCCATAGGCAACAATGTATGATTAACACCATCTTTGCTAAATTTGTATATGTTCCTCTTTCCATCATTCATAGCTCCTTCGTCATACTGCCAAGGTCTTCCTAGCAATATGTGACACACATCCACATGCATCACATCACACAGAATTTTGTCTCTGTATTTTCCCAACTGCAACTCTACTTCACATTGCTCATTCATTATTAACTAATATCCCTTTTGAAGCCATGACACCTTATAAGGTGTTGGGTGTTTCTTAGTTTTCAAATTCAACTTCTCCACCACTTCCATGGAAACTAAATTATCTGTACTACCACTATCAATTATCATCATACAATACTTCCCTTGAACCTTGCACAGAGTCCTGAACAAGGTCTTTCTTTGTGTTGGTTCAACAATTTCCTTAGCTTGCTTTAGTAAAACTTTGTTAAATACCAAAGACTCTACTTTCTCTCGTACATTTTCTTCTTCTATTATCTTTGTTGTTTCCTCTTCAGTCTTAGCAACAATTGTTTTCCTATGATTCATTCCTATGTTTTCTGGGCAATCATAAGCTCTGTGTCCCAGCTTGTTACATTTGTAGCATCTCACTTCTCTTCCTCTGCCTCTACCTCCTCTTCCTCTAGAAAAACTCCCTCTGCCACTTGTATCGCCTCCTATGGGTGCATGCTGACTTGAGCTGTTGCTAGCTCCATCTCTAGGTGTTGTAGATCTCCCTCTACCACCTTGAATTCCCCTCCCTTGGAAATTACCTCTATTCCTGGTAGATTGCTTCCTCATGAGTTTTTCTTCGGCCTTCAATACCATCTCATAAGCCTCTTCTACTATTTTAGGAGACAATACACTTATCTCATCTTGGATCTCCATTCTGAGTCCATTTACGTATCTTGCAACCTTCTCATCTGTATCTTGGATTTGTCTTGCTTTTATGCTTACTTTGTAGAATTCCTTTGTGTATTCCTTTACTATCATAGACCTCTCTCTAAGATTTTGCATCTGTCTAAACAATGTATGCTCATAATCACTTGGCAAAAACTTACTTTTCAATTTTTCCACCATCCTATTCCAATTCTTAATTGGTTGTTTATCTAGCCTTCTTCCTTCTTCCTGCACTCCATCCCACCAAAGTGTTGCATGTTCTTTCAATTTGGTGACAACAAACTTCACTTTCTTTCCCTCTTCTGTTTCTTCATAATCGAAGAATTTCTCCATGTCATTTATCCAATCTATCAATTCCTCGGCGCTTAAGCTTCCTATATAAATTGAAACTTCCAGTCTAGGCTTAGATGTGGACCTCAATACTGACTTAAAGAATCTCATCTCAGGAGTTACATCTGCAGGTTCCTCTTGTTCTGTACCTTCAGCTTCAGGTTCACTAACATCTCAAGCATATGTATCTCTTCCCATTTCCATTGTTTCTAATCTAGCCTGCATCTGTTACATAACTTCCAACACTTCAACATTTGTAACTGGTCTTCCACTTCTACGATCACCACCTCTTCCTCCAAATTTGAAGGCCATATAGGTTTCTTTTTCTAATGCTTGAGATCTTGTTCAATGTCAATAAGATTCTCTAATACCACAACTAGTGGCCTAGGTGTAGGTGTAATGGATAATTGTTCAAATCTTGAAATGATCTCCTCAAGTGCAGGTGGAAGTTCTTCTCCAATTTCCCTTGGAGTTTGAGTCATCTACCTCCAAATTTAGCTATTTCTCTAAAAACAATCGAAATGCTAATCTTACCTGAAAACTAGCAGAAACTCCACTTATCGGAACTCAGAGAAAATAATGTTTTTGTGGATAAAGCTCCTTGGCTTTGCAATTTGAATTAAACCTCGTAGACTTTTACTGCGTGACCACAATTGGATCACGACCTCCCCATCAGATGACTACAATTGTCCAGATTTCAATGTAATTAAGCCACACTTGAATTTCTCATCGAGTCCGAAAATTTTATTAACCCCCCTTAACTTTTCCATGTGATATTTGTTGGATCTCGCTCCTCTGATTAGACGACCAAAATAAACTATACTATTAATCTAGTTTAATAAAATATCACATTTGGTTTTTTGTTAAACCTCGACCTTGACTTGCACACGACTACCATTGATCTAACGGTTCTATCAATCAGACGACTCTACGCTTCTCTAGTGTATTCATAGTTTATCCAACCTTTTCCTCCTTCCGCTATGACTTTAGTGCTTCCTCCACGTTTAGCGCTTCACTAAGGAATTCAAAATTTAGCAAACCTAAAACACTGTACTTTGAAAATATTCAATTTATCTTAAGACACAGTGAGTGACGAACTTAAATTCAATAACACGAGTTCATATAGAATTCTAATTCTACCGACCAAATGAAAAGTGACAATACACAATGATATTTCGAAGGAACTCCACCCTCCGGGATTGACCAATTATGTAAGAATACACAGAGATACAGAAGTATTTCAATCCTTTTCCAGTCTAATTCAAATCCAGGCAAATCCTCTTACAATTGTTCAAAACTTACATAAATACATTACATCCAACAATCTGATCCTCAATCTATGGATCGAATCTATCTAATCCTAGGAATTACCTAAATTTCTTGATATTCTCCTCGAGAAATTCAACTAAGTCTGAACTACTTGTATTAATTACAAAATTACTCAATAACTATATTCTAACTTAATTCCAATCTAGAAAAATTTGTAAATTGATAGCTAAAGGATCCCACTTCTTTGCTTGTATATTGTTTTTGGATTTTTGGAATAAAATGAAGCCTTTTGTCTTTAAGCCTCATGCTCCTGCATCAAAATCAATATGGACAAGATTTAAAATAGGAAGGCCTTTGACCATACCTATTTTCTGTAATAGCAGCACATCATTGAAATTAATATGGACGAACCTCTGATGCCATAAGTCCACTCTAGAAATGGCAACTATGTCTTCTCAGTAATTTTTTAGTGTAAGATCTACGAGAAAAGGTATGAAAAAATATTGCGTGGTCTTCAAGTCTCACTGAAATTTCTCCTTCTAAATTGAAAAAATTAACTCTTTGGCTAGAATAGTCCTAGCAAATGAGCTTGAAAACTTTATGTGAGTAATACAACTACAATGTTGCATGAATTTTTGTTTTCCTTATGCAAACAGGAATTTGACTGCTAATATCCATCACTTCCAGTTGCCCCATTACTCCCAATTGCAAATCCATTTTTCCATATCCACATAGTACGACAAAATTTGCACAACCCTCTTCAAGGAAAAATTCTTTACGAAAAATTCCATTGCTTTGGAATAAATCGTGAACATAGTGGATTTTCTCTTGACTTTTCAGTGTTTCATGGACTTCATAATGTAAAGTCTACTTGGATCTGATGTTAAATTTCTATATGGTTGTGCAATTGCAAACAAAGGAGTGTAACTTTTCAATTCAGAGACCTTGAACATCCCTTTTGATATATTATAAATCATGCCCCTACAATTTTGAATATCAAATTCCCAATTAGATATTAGGGACTCAACCTGGAACAAATCTTCATGGATTGTAGCTCCATTTTTTATGAATTCAATTTGAATGTGTATAATCCTTTATCGAGGCTCAGTAACCATTATCAAAGACTGATTATGCAGGCTATAAAGGTAAAAACAATATTTCCATGGTAGCTGGCTCATAATGAGCTCAACATCATTGTCATTTTTTAAATGTAGACACTGGTTCACAAGGGGCTGGCCATCATTACCAATAATCTAAATTTAGATTGAACAAAACTATATAGGTGCCATCCCTAGCTATATGAATAACACAGTGTGCTATGTGTTATCACCACTTCTTTTGTATTACCTAATCCATTAGTGAATGTAGCTACATGATACTCTTGAAAAATATTTGGTGGCTTTTTTTATTGCTACCCAACTCTCAGTCATGGAGGAGATCAAAGTTGTTAAAAGAGGATTAATCCCTTCCCATTATCCCTTTTCGTTGGTGTTCATGAGGTTGGACCTCACTTCTTAAATCCATTGCACTGGTAACTATGTCTCGTCGTGCCCATAATATATGATTTGTTGGATTTTCTTCCCCATGCCTCTTAGTGTTTTCCATTACCTGTTGTTGTCCATTTTCTCCCCTCTGTTGTAAATTTCCTACCATTGTTTGATAGTGATCTTCTTTATTATTTTCCTTCTACCTTTTGGTGTTTTCCATGGCCTCATGCTATTCATTTTCTTCCATATGCTATAAATTTCTAACCATTATCTGATCACGATCTCCTTTACTATCTTCTCTTTGCCTCTTATTGTTCAGGTGATATGCCCTGGAAATCATTAATTCATTGATATTTCTTCACTTGATTTTATCTTATTCTCCAACTCCAGATAGTTACAAATAAAAAGGAACACTCCTTATATAAATAAGGCACCTCTATTTAAATACCATGTACCCATACAGCTTCAAGATGGACATCATAGTCAAACCATGGGGAGATATAAGAGATGCTCTAAAAAAAATCAACAAAACATCTTGACAAATTAAGCTCTCGTGAATAAAGTGTAACTACACAAAGGTGTGGTCATGAAAGACTAATTACATTGAGTGTGTAATGAAAACATATTTCTGGCATGTTTTTAATGCTACCAAAACTCAACACCTTCCTCAAACTCCACAACCCTTGTTACAACATTTCCACTATTTCTTGTAACTATGAACTCAAAACATTCTAGTTGAGCCCATAAAATCAAAGTGTCCAATCTCATTCATTTACAATTTGTATAAACTAAATTTTCATTGAAATATACATATATATATAGCATTCAAAATCTATGAATCCACTTATAGAATTTGTTTTTATGCTCAGTGTTCACAAAACTAGTCATTACACAGATTTAAAATTCAGCAATAGAAGAATAGTTCAACGTGTTCTGATCTGGGGCACTTACCATCACGCGCAAATATACACTAGTGTGAAATAAATCACAACTAGCCATATGGGGATATGTGGCACAATAAGTGAGTTTATGAGATGAATATGTAGTCAAAGAAGAGGATAAGTACATCAACAACTTGGTCCAAGCGAACATAACCAATTTGATAAGTATAGATATTTTACATTTTGGAAGGTTTTTCTGTATATGGGTTTAAATTGTGTAAAATCATGATGCTAATCTTGCAACTATTCATTGGAATCACAAGTGTTTAGTCTATATTCGCCCAAAAAGTTTGCCAAAATAATTTGTGGGTACAAAATTTATGAACTTAACACCTAACTGATTTATAATAACATATAAAAACCTCATAATTGAGTCCAACAACTCGGAATGAGTGGTCAACAAGATTAAGTAACCCCTGCATGTAAGAGGATATTTGGATGAACACAAGTCTGCTCTCCAATAATTCTCCTTGGCTCACAAGCCCACGATGTGCAATATCTGTCATTTTCCAATACATTGACACATACTCCAATATAATTCCATGTAAAAATGCTTATATCCCAATGTATATGAATCTATTGTGAGATAATATGTCATGAACCGAAGTGTTCCCTCATAGAATGATCCTTGGGGTATAGGTCAATGTTGTTCAGTCTTTATCACTGTTCAATACATTGGCATGTATTCAAATATGCCATGTAAAATTCCATAAATCCAAATGTATATAAATTTGTTTTTTAGATGAGTCTTTATCATTGTCCAATACACTGACACATATTCCAATATTCCATGTAAAATGCCATAGATCCATATATAGATAAATCTATTTCTGAGATGATATGTCAATTGAAGCAAGTGTGCCCTCCAAGAATGACCTTTGGGGTACACACCCACATTGTCATTATCCAATAAATTGGTACATATCCCAATATGCCATGTAAAATGACATAGATCCCAATGTATGTAAATTTATTGGGGAGGCCACAATTTCTCCTCAAAAATAAGATAAATTTCTAGGATGATTTTGAAAAAATGGGATGACACATTTTGTAAATGGGTCAACTTTCTAGATTTTGGGTGTAACGGTTATTGGTGGTGTTGAATCCATTTCCACCAACTCCAATATTTTTTAAATTTTTTCTTCTTGATGGCGCTAAATCTATTTCCACCAATTCCCATATTTCTTTAAAATTTTCTTCACTTTGGTGGAAAATATGGCCTATAAATTTATTTCTAAGAATATTTGTGGTTATATACTAAATTGACACATATTCCAATATGCCATGTAAAATAGCATAGTTAAAAATGTATATTAATCTATTTGTGAGAGGATATGTCCATAAACGCAAATGTTCCCTCAATGAATGCTCATTCACAACAAATCCATGAAATGGAGGTCCAATATATTGATACATATTCCATTGTAACATTTAAAATGACATAGACCCAAATATATTGATGAGCCTTGGTATTGCAACAATAATGTTGCAACTCCCAAGGCTAGTGAATTTAATTATCAACCCAGGCTTTTTACAAAGTTAAGAGGTATCACCACTGTATGTGCAACATACAGTGTGTCCTTCCTTTGTTTTCATGATGTAATGGAGTCCAGGTAATGAAATCAAATCCTAAACTAATTGTAGAAAATGAAATGGTCGAAATGGAACGTTAAGCTATTGCCAAAAAGAAAATACAAGGAAAATACCTATTCTAATTGCATAAAGATCATGAACTAAATGTAAACAAAACCTAGCTTAACCATATTTATCACATGTCATTATTTAAACTAACTCAACATGGAATCTTATATAAGGAGTATTAATTGTTGCATGCATGTGCTAATTAAGAAATAAAAAGAACTATTTTTCTTTATCTTTTCATTTGATGAATGTAAATGCTAATCTTCACTTGTTCTTTGGCAGGGAAGACAAGGATGGAGGAAGAGGGTTAAAATGGTATTTTTTGCATGGAGGTCAAGTAGGGGCCTAATCCTAGCTTCAGTGATGATTGTTCTCAATTCGGTCTCAAAAAATCCTGCTAGAGGATTTCCTAGAGGAAAACTATAAGATGTCTACATGATCCCATGTTTTACTACACGAAGAGGCTGAGATATTAGGAAGTAGTATAGAAGATGGAATAAAGCTTGAGAAAAGTGGATAATGGGATAATAGGACTTGAAGGTGGTGGACACTACCCAGAACTCAAGCAAGGGCTTCAAGATGGTTGGATTGTCTTAATGTAAATGATAATTTTTGCTTAGAAAACAAGAATTCGGATTAAGATTGTAGTGGATTTTGGAGACATGGGTGGATAAGGCTTGGATGAGGCAAACGAGATGAATTATCCCTACAATGTAGAAGCTCCTATGAGATGAAAGAAAAGGTGAAAGAATAGAAGAGTTGAGACAAAGCTAAAATGTATGAGAAAAAGAGGACTCAAAAGAGAAAGATATTCTACTCTAAGGAGGACATTTAGTAAAATGAGTCCAATAGTGAAGACTTATCTAAGGGATAACAATAGGAGTGCACACTAATGACATTTGAGTGTGAGACTAAGTTGGAAGAAAAACCAATTTCTCATAAAGGAATGGTGGAACTAGAGGAAGAGGAGGTGATGAAGACTGAGAAGAAGAGAAAGCTACTAAAAGAGAAACTCTTGAGAGGTGAAGAAAGTATGTATAACTCCAATAATGAAGAATTTATAAATTATAAAGTTAATCTAGAAGAGACTCTCGAGCTTAAGGATATTTTAGTTTAACAATTAAAGGATAAATAAAATAGTTATGATAGACTCGAGGATGAAAATGAAGCACTAAACCTAGAGGGGTCAAAATGTTAAAGAATGGCTAGTTTAGATGCAGATGATGAAGTTGTCATCTCTCTAAAAATTCATCTTGAAGAATCAAGGAGAAAATAGGAGCTTATTATAAACTAGATAGTTGAATGGGAAAGGAATTATCAAGAACTTGAGGAACAAGTTGAATCTTTGAGAAAAGATATTATGAAAATCAAGCCTAATATAGATTTATAACTTATATTCACTAAAGGCTCGGAATAGTTGGTTGATACCCTCATCTCATAAAGTTCATGAGCATGAAAAGTTAGTCTAAGATATAAAGAGTCTAAACAAACTTCAAAAAGACAACAAAGTTACAAATCCATGAAACAACGAGACTTGGAGCTATGTGAAAGCACTTAAAAGAAAAATAAAAAAGTGACAAAATTACATATTCAGGAAACAAGGAGCCTTGGAGCTATGTGGAAGCACTTAAAGGAAAAGCTAGTATAATTGAAAAAGTGACCAGACTTAGACACAATTAGAAGGATGTAAACCCAACCATGATTTAGACCTCACCTCAACATAGACCTTATGATTACCAAGCAAGAAAAAACTAAATATCAATAGATATATTCAACCTCAACAAAAACATTAATTTAATCTCAATCATAGAACCTTACAACATTTATCCAAATTCCAACTTTAACTCAATTTACTCAAAGTGATTCTCTACAGTTGCCCTAGGGGTATTATCTTTTGTTGTTTTGACATGTGCAGGTGAATAGGAGACCACTACAACATAGGCCTCCCATGCATTCCCATGTTTTCTTCGAGAGAACATTCACGTCTCATCCCAAGTCCAAAATTACTTGGTCCATTTCATACTCTCCAATCTACGTGGATAACCTCATTTCTCTTCTTGTTCTTGTCTTATGTTTTCCAATCTTCTATACTACGCATGGTTCTCCTTGTACAGTCCTAACGCATCTATTGATGAGCTCCTACAATCCATTTACAGTCTTATTGTCATGCAACAACTTCATGCGTGTTTCGAGGAACATTGTGAGCATCGATGGGTCCATTTTTGGCTACGCTCTGCCTTTGCTTCCTGAAGCTCTTCTTAGCTTCCATAAAAGTTTCTTGAGCACGCTCCAAATCAAACTTCGTTTCCTTCATCGGAGATTTGCAAACCCAAGTGTCATCTACTAGTTGTTTGCCTTTATCATCTCCCGTCGTAATTCCACTTCGGAGCATAATATTCACATTTGGATTGTCCTTGCACAGCTTAGACCTCATCATTTGCATGTTCTAAGTTGGGGGAGGTGGTATCGCTCCCTTGTCGGGTATCCTAGCTATCAGCGTAGGACAATCCTCTGTCTTGTGATTAAACAAGGTACAATAGAGACATGATGAACATGTCAGATTCATATAATCACATGCATAATGCCCTGGCCCTCCACAATTGTAGCATATTAGTTGTCTGTGACCTCTTCGAGGTCCTCCTCAACCTCTTCCTTGTCCGTGCCGCTCAAATCCTATGCACGCCATCCTTGCACCCTGATCTAGGGGCCGCCTTTCGGCTTGAACCCTCTAGGTGGGAATTCTATCCATCATTAGCTCATAACTTCTACATGTCCGCTCATCATTTCCCACCGACCTACAAAAATCACAAAACAACTATTGTGATGTCTGCATGTACTTCTGCAATAGATGACAATTGTCCGTAGCATGCTTTTCTCCTATTTGACAAATCACACACCACAATGTAGGCGTCTCGCTTGGTCCTACTTACGCTTCCAGCCTTACTGGAATCGGCCCTCCTCCCGCAAGGTAATTCACGAACACCGGGCAGTGGTCCATATCATGACCCTGCTCCTTACATTTCACAGACCACACCTCTTTACGTACTTCGAGTCGAGCTGTCATGTCCTGATCTAGGCAACGGAACCATTTGTTGGCTTGATGGGGCCTCACCGAGCTTTGGTGTTAATTAGCAAAGAAATCCCTGTACTACTGGTAGTTTTGGCAACAACCTGCGGAGCGGGGACTGAGGTCTCACCCAAAGCAGTATGGGGGGATACTAGAACCAAGTTTCCACACCCTTGAGATGTGTGAGGGGTTGACTTAGTCCAACTAGGAGTGCCTTCGCACAGGTTACTTCGCGCACTCTTCTAACTTGTGATCCCTTCATATTCTATTATATTCACCTTCGTGCATCCCTAACCAGGGATTCAGGTTCTTCTGCGCTACTTAAGGCAGTGGTTTGCGCTCTTTTCCTAAGTTCCGCCACAGATCTTACTTATCTTCTTATGAGTGTTAGTTAGCTTCGTGTAAGGAGCTACTTCTATTAGATTTACTTATTCAATACATTCATGTAATTTCGTGCAACAAATAAATAGTAATCTTGCAATTCATACCCAATATACTTAAATGCATAAACAAGAATAGATACACAAAGTGATAAGAAACTTCTCTTTTATTACTTCTTCAATCGGTTACAGACTCGACTCACCTTGCACACTCAACTGCAACGGTCCATGCACTTAGCTGTAGACTACTTGGCCTCTGTGCACTTAGGTGCAGAGCCTTCTCCTACTCTACGACCCAAAAGACTCAATTCTACACTTAGACTCAATGCTTCTATTCCATCAACTTCCTTACTATTATATTACTTCTTACAACTTAGAGCCTCGCTCTATTTATACAATCCCATGGTTTGCGGACCATAGGTAGATCTCTCAAGCTGACATTACATAACAAAATTGAGGGAAAACAACCCTCTAACTCAATTACAACTTCGTGCTCTGTGCTCATAAATCGTGGAGTCTTTACATTGGACTTAGTCAAAACTTGGGATTTAAGCTCCAAAAACTACCTTGGGGGATCCCGCGCCCAACACCGTAGGATGCAATTTCAAACCTTTGAGATCCAAAATTATAGAAATATTTTAAATTCAATATTGAGCTCCTATAAAATGAAAACAAAAAAGTGTGTAGTATTTTTTAAATTTGCATAAGTTTTGTTTGAGAGAGTAGTTTGAATTAATTCAAATGGAATTGTGAATAAAAATTATCATTAATTGATGACCCAAAGAAATAAAATGGAAACACCTAGTAAGAAACCCTAAATCTCTACTATGATACATGAAGAAGAGGAAGAAATGCAACATCATATATCAAAATTACGAGACGAAGTGAAACAAATTTCGCTCTCACAAAAATTAATTGAAGCTAAGATGGAAGGTTTGAAGAATGGACATATGGATTTATATAATATTATATAAAAATGATTGGATATTCTTACAACTACAACCATACAAACAAATGTCCCTCCAACAAGCTAAGAAGGATAATAAATTATGACCAAAATATTACGGTTTGTACAAGGTGTTGCAAAATATTGGTACTATGGCATAAAAATTGGAGCTTCCTACATCTTCGTGTGTGCACCAAGTTTTCGATGTTTCATGCTTAAAGAAGGTTACAGGTGACAAGCTTGGAGTTCAAGCAATATTTCTAGAACTTGGCGAGGAAGGAAAGATCATATATGAGAATTGGAAGTGAGAAGTAGAGAATTGGAAGGGAGAAGTAGGAGCAAGGGGAAGCATAATTTAAAGCCTCAAAGAAATCGAAAGAGCACAAAAGACTAGATGATCAAATGGTCGGGTTTTTAAGGAAATGCAAAAGGTGGTGGGGAAAATACTAATATAAGCTACCATTTAAGTGTTTTGAATGTGGTAGAATAGGACTTTTTTCTTGTAAACTTCCATATAAATTCAAGAAGAAAGAAAAGGTGAAAGAATAGAAGAGTTGATATAAAGTTAAAAAGTGTGAGAAAAAGAGGACTCAAAAGAAAAAGGTATTCTTTTCTAAGGAGGACAATTAGTGAATTGAGTCCAATAGTGAAGAATTATCTAAGGGATAACAAGAGGAGTGCACACTAATGACATTTGAAGGTGACACTAAGTTGGAAGACAAACCAATTTCTGATAAAGGAATGGTGGAAACTAGAGGAAGAGGACGAAGACTCACAAGAATAACAAGCTACTAAAAGAGAAACTCTTGGGAGGTGAAGAAAGTATGTATAACTCCAATAATGAAGAATTTAGAAATTATAAAGTTATTCTAGAAGAGACTCTCAAGCTTAAGGATATTTTAGTTTAACCATTAAAGGATAAACAAAAGAGTGATGATAGAGGGGAGGATGAAAATGAAGCACTAAACCTAGAGGGGTCAAAATGTTAAAGAAAGGCTAGTTTAGATGCATATGATGGATTTGTCATCTCTCTAAAAACTCATCTTGGAGAATCAAGGAGAAAATAGGAGCTTCTTATAAACTAGATAGTTGAATGGGAAAGGAATTATCAAGAACTTGAGGAAGAAGTTGAATCTTTGAGAGAAGATCTTATGAAAATCAAGTCTAAGATGATTTATAACTTATATTCACTAAAGGCTCTGCATAATTGGTTGACACCCTCATCTCATAAAGGCCATGAGCAAGAAAATTTAGTCTAAGATATAAAGAGTACCAGCAAACAAGGTTGCATATCCATGAAACAAGGAGCCTTGGAGGTATGTGAAAGCACTTGAAAGAAAAATTAAAAAGTGACAAAATTACATATAGAGGAAACAAGGAGCTTTGGAGCTATGTGGAAGCACTTAAAGGCAAACTAGTATAATTGAAAAGGTGACCAGACTTAGACAAAATTAGAAGGATGTCAACCCAACCATGTTTTAGACCTCACCTCAACATAGACCTTATAATTACCAAGCAAGAAAAAAATAAATATGAACACATAAATTCAACCTCAACAAAAGCATTAATTTAATCTCAATCATAGAACCTTACAACACTTATCCAAATTCCAACTTTAACTCAATTTTTTTTCTTTTAATTTATGTTATATTGTAAATACTCCATTATAAAATCTGTAAGTCTAATCAAGACATTGTTATTTAAGAACAAAAAGAAAATCAAAAAGCAATAAGTGTAGATGTGGATTCTTCTTTGAGAGTTGTAGGTTTCTTTAAGTAGGATACAGGATCATTATTGGGTAAAAGGTAATCCTGTCGAGGCTATGAACGGCTGCTGGAAGCAGAGGCTCTACCTACGACAAATGAGTATATTTTAAAAATGGTTTACAAAGAAGACTTTGTTTTATTCTTACAGACCAAGTAATGACTGATGTAAACACAAGGACTAAACTTAAGGCAACAAATAATCAAAGTTGAAAATAGCTCAAACAAAATGTCATTGATAGGTTAGAGCATAATGTACTTTATCTTTCCATAATAAAGTTTAATTTTCTAAAAAATTTGTTGTTTTGGAAGCTGAAAAGGTTCAATAGAAACACAGAGATAACTGGTTCTTCCAAGTGAA
>APFE030656842.1:0-30391 GCA_000404065.3 Pinus taeda
ATCTCTCCTCACAAGTCAACAATGGAATTCCTAATTCCAGCAACATTTACCCTTTAGAATGTTCAGCTTTCAACCTTCCCTCCTTTGGCCCAAAGCCTGTATTTATAGTATTCTAGAGGAAGTTATTCAGTTCCAACATCAATGGGATACTCCCTCTTTTGGATGGGGTAGCTCCTCTCTTGATGGGATAAGTTCCTCTATCATAGGGGTGCATGAACCATCTGGAGGCGCTCAATACACGTCAAAACCTCTTCTAGAAGGCTCTAGAAGTGACCACAAGTAACTTTTTAGAGATGAAACTCGCGCCTTTTGACCTTTACAGGGGTACGCACCCAACCTTTAGCTTACAGAGCGTATAAATACGTAGGTACAGTGTGTTTGGAGTGCGTACACGCGGGTAAGGTAGAGAGAACGTGCGTACCCAGAGATAAACATGTTTTAAAGTGACTTTCTCTCTTTTTGAAGTTTGACATGAAGAGCAAAGGTTTGAGGCTTGACAAGGAGGACAACATGGCTATTTAACTGCAGATAACCATGGTGACAAATTTCAGTG
This sequence comes from Pinus taeda, assembly GCA_000404065.3. Classification (NCBI taxonomy): domain Eukaryota; kingdom Viridiplantae; phylum Streptophyta; class Pinopsida; order Pinales; family Pinaceae; genus Pinus; species Pinus taeda. Next base: position 554 of record APFE030656842.1, read on the forward strand.
TAACACAAATTGTTGCCTCCTTAAGCTTGCCCGGTCACCCAAGTCAACCCTGAACTTTGACTGCTCCTAACTTTCGCATATGGACTTGGTTTGATGAATCGTTCGCACCACTGCGATCACGACGACGAGATCTTCAACATGAAATTGGTTTGAGCACAATCCAAACACTTTTATTTTTTACCCTTCCCAAGTCCTCTTGGAATTCTGCATGTGTCTGGAGCCACCTGGATCAATCATCCCCATTGAGGAGCTTTTGGACCCCAAAAGCATTTACACTTAGCACACTGTTTGTGTCCTTTTCAATCCACACTTTCAATCACATGCACGTGAAACTGGTACATTCTTTGCAATCATGCACACCACACATGACTTAACAACCCTTCCTTGCCAAGAGTTTATAGCACACACTCCTTGGCCAAGGATTACTTAAAAGGTAATCAATACCTCAACTACTGATCAAGAAAGGCCAAAATATCATCATTGTGTTTTGAAGTGATGGGAAACACGCCATCAATTTTACATTTACTTGCAACGCATGATTTACAATGGTGGCCATAGCAAGCTACTACCTTAAAAAACCAACTTAATAAAGCAGACCACTGTGAATGGGGTGGATTCATCTGTTGAACATGTTCACCTTTCGGCTCCTCTAGCGATGTTTCCAGAGCATGGAGCATCGGACACATGGTATTTTGGTGACCCTCTTTATTGCAATGACTACAATGATTATTTTTCCTCCAAACTTTCGGGGTTGCCTTGGGGCGCTTTCCCCTAGTGTTCCTCCGATAAGTGTTCATGGAGCCCTCACTATCATTGGACTATGAGGAAGGAGTTTCATCACCTGTCGTTGGTTGGTTACTCGTTGTATTGGAGCTTTCTCCCATTCCCTTTCTGGCGTATCCGAGTCCTGCACAACGCGGCAATTCTTGGATTTTGATGGGGTTTACGATGCCTTGGCCTTTGATGTCAAGGCCCTTTCCCTGATACCCCATCTTCTTCAATAGTCTAGCTCCAATCCCTGTAGTATGTTTTTCAAAAGTGGCGAATTCATCATCATGAAAATCATATGAAATCATAGAATCTCTTTTTACCTCCAGATAACTCTGTTGCCGCTTTTCCAAGGGCTCATCCTTGGCTTGCAACTAGCGTAGTAATCATTTTTTTTCTTCTCTTGCCTCTTGTAGAAGATTTCTTAGCTCAACATTCTTTGCTTGGATGCGGTGGTTTATCTCCTCAAGTTCTTGGATTCCTGCTTTAGAGAGTGCCCCTTTCATTATGTCTGTTGAAATCCTTGATTCATTGCCAGAATCAGACCCCAAACTATGGGTCCTCCTGTCACGATCCCAAGGGCTGCAAACTTCGTTTCATCGCCGGAATCAGACCCCAAGTCAATGGGCCTACCTTGTGCAAATCCCGCAGCTGTGACCTTCTCATCTTCCTCTGACTTGGAATTTTGGTTTTGTTGCGCGTGGTGGCGGCCTTCTACTTCCCCTTTCTGTCATTCCTTTCAGGTCTCAGCTCAGGGTCCAGCTTCCAGCAATTTTCTTCATCATGCCCCTCTTTCTCACAATGTGTACAAGAGGGCTTTGCTCCCCTTCTCTTGGCTACTGCGGTTCTCTTTGGGTGGTCATCTCGTCCATGTGTTCCCCTATTTTCCAGATGAATGGCCTTTACACTGGCCAAGTCAATGGTAGTAGGTTCAAACAATAATAATGAATGTATAATGTAACTATGTAATGATCTAATATACTTTGTTACTACTTCAGGTGAGTCAAGTGCAATGCCCAAATTAAGTGCTTGTTTTCTAAACTCCTCAGTAAAGCTCTAAACATCCTGACCTCTACCTTGCCTTAAGTATTGTCAATCCATTAAGGCTTTTTGCTTATAACCCAAGGGATAAAATTGTTCTTTTAATGCAGAAATGAAACTAGGCCATGAGGAAAAAAGATTACCCACACTCTTACTGCTTTGTAATTTTCTCTCCCACCAAACGAGAGCGGTACCACTCAGCCGAAGAGAGGCCAACTGAATCTATGCCTTGTCCTCTTCAATCTGCTGAATCCTACAATAGATCTCAATCTGCCTAATCCAGTTACTAAGCTTTTCTGCATTACTTTCACTGTTATACATGGGAAGATCAAATTTGACATCTAATTTAAAGAAAGGTTTATTAGATGCACCCCTTGAATTTCTATGATGATGGTGATGAGAGGAAGAAGAACTTTCACTCGTGGAAGGAGAAGGAGGGGGTTCTTCTCCACCATTTCCATTCAGTGAACCTTGTTCTTCTACCTTTTTCCCTTCTACTTTCTCCAGCCTTGAAAGAAATTGACCAACATTTTCTACCATTGTATAGAAGGTTTTGCGGAAATTGAGCTCCTCTTCATAACAAGGCTCTTCATCTGCCATGCTCCTCCTTCGATGTGCACGCCCTGCTTCGGGATCAAAAGACTTTAGTTTCCCTTCGCCTCTTCGGAGCCTGTTTCTTGTTAGCATACAAACATGCAATTCACATTTACAATGGCTGGCTCTGATACCAGTTAATCCCAAAAATCTTTTCCTTGTGATGCATTAAAGAATTACATTTTAAGCTTGCATTTAATCATGAAATTGCAAGTGCATAAAAGAAGAGGAAGAGAAGAATAGAAACTCACGCATAGAATACACATGATTGATATTGGAGTTCGTCTAGGAGGGACTACATCTCTGGGCCCTGCTTGAATTAGTAGGGAGGCCCTGTTTTAATTAGATGGCAAAATAATGAAAGTACATCAAAAGTTAAAATGACGACCTTATACCTCCAAAATTGAAGAAGCCTGAAAATTGTAGATCTCTGATGGAGAAATATAACACCTTGAGTTCGTGGCATCGAGAAATGTCGAAACCATATAAAATTTGTCGAAAACTAATCAAGTGAAAAATTCCCCTTAGAGAAATTGCTCATATCATGGTTCCGGCCCCCTCTCCGCACTTCTCAGGGTTCCACCTGCATAGAAATGCATGCCTTCTCCTGCTTTCCCAACGCATTGTGCAAAAAGGTTTAAATACATTTTGGTGGGCAGATTAAACAAGAGTTCCGTTATAGAAAGATTGGTAAAAGGTTCGAGTTATAAGGAGGAGGTCGGGTGGTCAAACCCTGACCCTTCAATATTTAACACCATTCTGTTTTTTGGTTTTGAAACAACATGACATATTTTGGGGTCAGGTTCGCATTGGGCGGCCCACCCCTTAACCCTCGTTGAATGCATCTAATAAGCTGGCGGTTGCGTTATTAAGCGATGGTGGTTGGAGTTTGGCGTGTGAGGGTGCCCGAGAGGCAGGCCGGCCACATTGGCCGAGCAAGTTCGAGCCCCGCCACGCTCAGTTCAATACTTGTCAATGGTGAGGCGTGGGCCTGGTCCACCGAAGGTGGCCCGCCCAACCATATATAATATGTCATAGTCATATGGTTTGGAGGTTGGAGGGTCGGTGGGGGTCATGGCCCGCCGACCTATATTTAATATTAATTTGTTATACTATGGTCTCGGGTGCGATGGGGGTGGCAGGGTATATATATGTATAATTTTGTGATAAAAAATTAATAGGCTTTTTTGTAAATTCAGAAAATTGACCGAAGGAGTCAATTTAAGCAGGCCACAAATTTGCCCGGAATCTAGCCTAGGTTGGCTGGAATCCAGTGGTTGGATTTTGTCCAAATTATTGCCTCCTTAAGCCTGCCCAGTCACCCAAGTTAACCCTGAAATTTGATTGCTCCTAACTTTCGCATACGGACTCGGTTTAACGAACCCTTCACACCATCGCGATCACGACGACGAGATCTTCAACATGAACCTAGTTTGAGCGCAATCCAAACACTTTGATTTTTAACCCTTCCTTAGTCCTCTTGGACTTCTGCATGTGTCTAGAGCCACTTGGATCAATTCCCGAGACTCATGTTCACAAATTCAATTTTCCCATCAGATTATGGATGATAGGTTGAGCTAAAATTCATTTTTTTCCAAGCTTCTTCCACAAAGTCCTCCAAAAATGTCCCGTGAACTTGGTGTCCTTATCAAAGATTATACTATTTAGTAAGTCATGCAATTAGACAATCACATTGAAAAACAAATGAGCCACATGTGTAGAATCACTAGTCTTGCATCACGGGATAAAGTGAGCCATCTTTGTAAATTTGTCCACAACTACAAGTATGGATTCATTACCTTGTTGCGTTCTTGGTAAACCCATAACAAAATTCATATTCACTAAGTCCCATGGTTTGTTAGGAATGGGCCAAGGAGTATATAGTCCAAAATTTTGACTTCTCCCATTTGCATGTTGACATACTCTGCATTTGCCTACATATTTTTGCACATCACCTCTCATCTTTGGCCAAAAGTAGAAGTGTTCTAGTTGCCCAAGTATCCTGTCCACACCAAAATACCCTGCCAATCCAATCCTCCATTGCGCTTTTCCTGCATCAAATTCTCTCTCATTGAACAAAGAGGGATACATAATTGATTGTTCTTGAATAACAAACCATCCTACAACATAAAATTCTTCCATGGATTGTTATCTCTACTCACGGGGTTGTCGCATGCTTCAAAGGCCTCACAAAAATCAACATCATCTGCATACAAGTCCTTCAAACAGTCAAAGCCCAAAATATGTACATGGCACTCCTACATGATCAAACTCCTCCTGCTCAAAGCATCAGCTACCTTGTTCTCTTACCCACTCACATGTTTCAGAACAAAGGTGAAAATTTGTAGGAATTCCACTCACTTGGCATGCTTATGGTTCAAATTGTGTTGTTGCATTACATACTAATGCAGAATTGTCGGAGAACAAAGCAAACTCCCTTGGCATCAAATAATGCCTCCAATGCTTCGAGGCTTGAACCACCACATAAAATTCATTGTCATAAGAGGAGTATTTATACTTTGAATCATTCAATTTCTCGCTAAAATATGCAATAGGTCTGCCTTCTTGACTCAATATTGCTCCAATGGTTGTATCACTAACATCACATGTGACTTGGAAAAGTTGATTAAAGTCGAGTAGCTTCAATACCGGTTTCTCAGTGATCTTTTTATTTGAAAGATGGAAACTTTTCTCTGTTGTTTTTTTCTAACAAAATGGTTGTGTATAATTCTCAGTTGTTTCAAAAATGGGTGCATAAATACCGCTGAAATTCTTTATGGATTTCCAATAGAAGCTAGCTAAACCACGAAAACTCCTAACTTCAAGAATGTCCTTGGGTGAAGGCCAACTTACAATCGCCTCTATTTTCTTCGGATCTATTTTTAGCCCCTCCTTTGAAATGACAAAGCCTAAATATACCAACTCAGACATTATGAAAGTACATTTATTTAGGTTAATCAACAATTTTTTTTACTATAAGCTTTCTAAAACATACCTTACATGCCTAAGGTGTTATTCCTTTGTTCTGTTGATGTTAGGTCCCTATACTACTAGTGTAACCCCTTATGGTTATTAGTGCAACCCCCTTATTATATTGTTTTGCCCATGTAGTCCCCATATTGTTATTATTGTGCCCCATAGAAGCCCACTATTGTAATTATTGTGCCCTTACATTATTATTGTTATGTCGGCTCTGATTATATATGACCCCTTAGACTCCTATATATAGAAAGGAGGTCTTGTCATTTGTATCATCCAAGAATTGTTCATTTGTGTAATGTAAAGGATGTTGCCTCCTCAAAGAGGCTGATTTTGAAGTCGTTGATCTTTCTTTTCTATCTTTTTGTGAGCTGGTTTCATAACATTTGGTATTAGAGCTTTGGATTCCAGGGTTTCGCTGCTCCAAATAGGTCATCATGGAATTTTCGCTAATATATATATATATCTATATATATATTTATTTATTTATTTTGTGATGTTTCATAAGCTAAAAGAAATCCATTTGAGCCAAAATCGTTCTAAACCTCAAGTCCAAATTTGAGATCTTGTCTCGCTATATTTTCGGAGATATGATCCGAGGAATTTAGGGTTTTTGCAGACTCCCGAATTACATTCCAAATAGGTGACCTTGGGAAAATCATCATAACTTTCTCTCTGAGCATCATATTGAAATTTCGTAAGAAGTTACAGAAAGAGGACGAACTATAGTTTTCTTTGTATCTTTTTTATATCCGAAGGTCGAAACATTGACACATGGAACATTGTACAAGTTCATTCTACTCAAAAAACTATATAGTCAAGTCATCTTGGGATATTTAGCATAACTCTTTCTTGGAGAATCAAATTTTGATAAGAGTGGTGGCATTGGAAAGAGGACTTAGAGGGATACCGCAGGAAGCAATTTCAGACCTTGGAGATCCACAATTACAGAGATATAATAGATTCAATATCGAGCTTCTACAAAGTGAAGAAAGAAAAAGGTGTGTAGTGTTTTTAAAATTTTGCATAAGTTTGGGTTAAAAATTAGGTTGAAGTTCAAAGGGAATAGTGAAGCATAATTATCATTAATTGATGGCCTGAAGAAAGAAAATGGAAACACCTAGTAAGCAACCTGAAAGCTCTAGCATGACTCATGAAGAAGAGGAAGAAATACAACACGATATATCAAAATTACGAGACCAAATGCAACAAATTTCACTCTCACAAAAGCTAACAGAAGCTAATATGAATGGCGTGGAAGCTAATATGAATGGCATACAAGTTAAGATGGATGGCATGGAAGCTCAGATGGATAGCATGGAAGCTAAGATGGATAGCATGGAAGCTAAGATGAATGGCATGGACGCTAAGATGGAAGATTTGAAGAAAGGTTTGACAAAGTTGCTACAAGAAAGGCTTCCTAATGGTGAAAAGGTAGTAGAGGAGACTCATAATGAGAACAAAATAAATGTTAATCATGATTCGAAGAATGACAACATTGAATATTTGAAGAAATACATGGAAGGTCTGAAGGAAGGTTTGACAAAGTTGCTACAATAAAGGCTTCTTAATGGCGAAAAGGTAATAGAGGAAACTCATGATGAGAACAAAAGAAATGTTAATCATGATTTCATAGACTCTAACATTGGAACCAAATACACACCATGTTCCAAAGATTAGTATGAGGAAGTTTTATGGCAAGGATGTCGTAACATTGATACTACAGATGGAGAAATATTTCGATCTCCATAATGTGCAAAACACACAAAAAGTACACATTACAACTTTGTATTTGGAACCAAATCCATTTGTATGGTATCAATAGCTTTGCTCTCGTAAATAAATTGTCACTTGGGCAATTATTACGGAAGAAATGATAACACATTATGAGGATACAAAAAGCAACACTCTTTTAGCCAATTGATAAACCTCAAACAAGGTTCAATGATGGAACACATTGAGGACTTCCAAAAATTGAATATAGGGGTAAAAGATATTCCAGAGGAGTATAGGATTGATGTGTTCATAGGGACTTTAAAGGATAACATCCAACATGAGATTCGCCTTTGGGAACCTGATTCATTGGAGAAGGCATTCAGGTTGGCAAGAAAAATGGAAAGCAAAATTATGGCAACAAGGTAGCCTACCACTCACAACTATAAATATGGAAGTGTTGTTGCCCCTAGCTTTCCACAACCTACAAGGTTGACACCGCAACAGTTGGAAGAAAAAAGAGAAAAATGGCTTTGTTACAGTTGTGATAGAAAATACACTAAAGGTCATATGTGTGCTGAGAAGAAATTAATTTACATAGATTGTGAAGAGGAGGAAGAAAAGGAACAAGAAATGTCAAAAGAAGAGGGTATACACCAAGAAAAAACCCTAGAGAAAGCATACATGAACCCGACCATATCTTGTAATGCAATGGCAGGAATTACCACCCCTCAAACTCTCAATATAGAAGGAAATATCAAGAAGAAAAAGGTTCAAGAAGTGAAAGATCACATCGAGCATCAAGAAATGAATCCAACCATATCTTGTAATGCATTGGAAAGAATTAACACTTCTCAAACTCTCAAGATAGAAGGACATATCAAGAAGAAAATGGTTTAAGCATTGGAAGATCACATCGAGCATCAACAACAAGTTCTCCAACTTTTAAAGGATAACCCCACTTTGGTGCAAAATCGAATGAAACAACAGGTAGATCAACATCACAGTGAAAGAATTTTTTATGTAGGCGATTGGGTATTTTTACGGCTATAGCCATACAAACAAATGTCCCTCAAGCAAGATAATAAGGATAGTAAATTATCACCAAATTACTATGGTCCTTACAAGGTGATGCAAAATACTGGTACTATGGAATACAAATTGGAGATTCCTACATCTTCCTGAGTTCCCCCAATTTTCCATGTTTCATGCTTAAATAAGGTTATAGGTGACAAGCACCCAATTCAAACAATATTGCTAGAACTTGACGAGGAAGGAAAAATCATATTGGAACCTGAAGTAGTCATGGAAACAAGAACTTGACAACTACGAAATCGATCAATTTCAGAGTATCTCATGAAGTGGAAGAACTTACCCGCTGAAGATTCCACATGGGAGGACGAGAATTTTATACATAAGCATCCAGAACTACTTTAGCATTGAGGACAACACTTTTTGAAGGAGAGGGACATGTTAGGTCCCTATACTACTAGTGTAACCCCTTGTTGTTATTAGTGCAACCCCCTTATTATATTTTTGTGCCCATGTAGTCCCCATATTGTTATTATTGTGCCCCATAGAAGCCCACTATTGTTATTGTTGTGCCTTTACATTATTATTGTTATGTTAGCTCTGATTATATTATGACCCCTTAGACTCCTATATATAGAAAGGAGGTCTTGTAATTTGTATCATCCAAGAATAGTTCATTTGTGTAATGTAAAGGAGGTTTCCCCCTCGAAGAGGCTGATTTTGAAGTCGTTATTCTTTCTTTTCTATATTTTTGTGAGTTGGTTTCATAACAACTGAAAATCAAAATATCATCCAAATAAATAATAACAAACTTACCAATGAACTCCTTCAAGACCTCATTTATCAACCACGTGAAAGTACTTGGTGCATTTTTCAATCCAAATGGCATGACCAACTATTCACATAGTTTGTTATTTGTCTTGAAAGTTGTCTTCCACTCATCCCCCTCTCTGATTCAGATCTGGTGGTAACCAGTCTTTAAATCAACCTTTGAAAATTAGGTTGCTCCACTCAAACAATCCATCTTGTCATCCATCTGTGGCAATGGAAATTTGTACCTAATTGTAATCTTGTTGATTGCTCTGGAATCTATGAACATCCTCCATTATCCATCTTTCTTTGGACTAAGTACTGCAGGGACAATGCATGGACTCAAGCTCTCGCTTATCAGCCCCTTATCCAATAGTCCTTGAATCTGCTTCCTTATCTTTGCATTCTCCTTGGGTTTCATTCAGTAAGCAACTTTATTTGGAAGGCTTGCTCTTGGTATTAGGTCTATGTGATGGTTGATACTTCTCTTAGGTGGTAGCTCACTTAGAAAATCATCTACCACAATATCACTAAACTCATGTAACATCTCTTGAATCTCAAAAGGTAAATATGCAGTTTCGGTGTGCAGAAGTATTACCTTTGGTTTGCAGACCATTGCATAGTTGATCTCTGATTTCTTCATTTGTTGTAGAAATTCCTTTCCTCCCAACAATAGTGCTTGTGAGCTACTTGTCCCAGTTGTACTTTCTTGCTTCAATGGTACAAGAGTGTGCTTGATATCATCCTTTTCAAACTTATAGATGTTGTTCTCCTCATTATGCACCACTTTTCTATCAAATTTCCAAGGTTGTCCCAAAATAAGGTGGCATACATCCATTGGCATGATGTCACAAACTATCTTATCCTTATATCGGTCTATCTAGAAATCCACTTCGCTATGCTCACTCACCAACAATTGGTGACCTTTATGCAACCATGACACTTTGTATGGTGTTGGATGCTTAAGTCTTTTCAATCCATTTATTTCCACCATTTTTGTAGAAACTAGATTGTCAATGCTTCCACTCTGAATCACCACTTTGCGGCATTTTCCTCCAACCTTGCAAACAATCCTCAATGAGGCTTTTCTTTATGCTAATTCAGTAGTCTCCTTGGCTGGTTTCAACAAGACCTTATTCATCATTATAGCTTCTCCTATCTCTAGTGCATTTTCTGCCATAGGTGCTCGTGCTTTTGTTGCTTCTGGTTGAGCTAGATATGCATCTCTAGGTCCTCCCTTTTCATTCTTAAGACACTCAAAAGATCTATGACATAGTTGCCACATTTATAGCACTGATAGACAGTCTCTCTGCCTCTTCCTCTACCTCTACCTCTCTGGTAAGGCCTTCCTCCTTTGGAGTCACCTTTTTTCTCTTATTGCCCTTATTGTTTTAGGTTACTAGCATCATTCTTTTGAGCTGAAATATTCCCTATTCTAGTTGTTTGTCCTTTTCCTCTAGCAAAACTACACCCTCTACTTGAATTATTCCTCCTCATTATCTTCTCTTCTGTCTTCAAGGAAAACTTGTATGCTTCTTCCATCCTTTGGGAGAAATCATGTTGATTTAATCTTGAATCTATAACTTCAATTGATTGATATACCTTGTTGTCTTCTTCAGGGTGTCTTCTACATAACCTGCCCTCAAATTCACCCTGTAAAGCTCCTCAATATACTCTTTGAATGTCAACAACCTTTTCTTGAGGTTATGCACTTGTCTGTAGAGGGATAGTTGATAGTATTTCAACAAAAACTTCCCCTTCATCTTTTCTATCATCTTGTCCCAACTTTCTATCAATGGTTTCTCTTGTTTTCTTCTTTCAGCCTGCACATTGTCCCACCATAATGCAACATGGTCTTTCAACCTAGTTATGACAAATTTTACCCACTTATCTTCTTCAATCTCCTCATACTCGAAATACTTATCTAGTTCACTAATCCAATCCATCAAATTCTTGGCTATCATATTGCCATCATAGGTAGACAAATCAATTTTTGGTCTCAAACTTGAGCTTAACATTGAACTCAATATCTTAACTTATGGAGCTTCATCCGCTAATGTTGCTCTTTATGATGTAGCTTCTTCCCCCAATCTATTGTCATCTCTAACCTTAGGGTCTTGCTACCTACTAGTATCCATGGCATCTAAATGAGCGTGTAGCCTCTGTATATATTCTTGGAGTTTTGTGTTAGCTACACGCCTCCCTCCACGACCTTGTGCTCTTCTTTCTTGCGTTTCCATCTCCCTTTGTCATAGACAACACCACCAAAGTCAAATGCAACTCTACCACATACGTGGATGTGCCTCAAACCCGCTATGATACCAAAAAATTGATGGCATAGGGCAGACTGAAAGGTGAAACTGGCTCAACCACAAGCCAAAGAAAACTGGTTATAGGTGTTGCGAAATATTTTTGTAGCGGCCTTTTAAAAATTTGTAGGTGCTATAAAATATTTTTGTAGCGCTTCCATAAACTATCTTTTTGGCTTTTGGGAAGGTGAAGCAACTCATTTATCTGCCAAAATGATCTCTCACTGTTTGAACACGTCTCCCACGCTCAGGGAATGATCTGATTCATCTCCCTTACCAAGGATTATGCTCATGCTCCCAACAAAAAAGCATGACAATGTTCAAACCAGAGGCTCTGTTTCAACGCTCAAACTTACTCAGATTCCCACACATTCCTACTCCTAAATGTCATGGCACATTCATCTGCAGGTTGGGTGACTATTTTGACAGACATACAGGAAATATGAACAAGCAAAATGATTTAAAGATTCATGCACAAATCATTAACTAAGTAGATGGAATAAGTACCGTTCACCAAAGGTAAACAACACACAAGAATGGAGTTACTATTAATCACAATTCATAACATAAAATAATTTGATTCAATCTCTAGGTTTCGATTCAAATTGAATTGTATCACTTATAGTCCCATTGCTATACAACTATGTCATTCACATAGGAACAAAGACCTCTCTTTTTTCACAAAAAGGAAAATATATCGAAATGTAACAACGAGACTGCAAATGCACAAAGAATCATGAGCCCTTTCTTCTCATTCCCCTCTCTTGTTTTCTCCAGGCATTCGTTCTCTTTAAAAAAAATGCACATGGGACAACCAATAGTCAGCAGTGATGAATTGTTTTATATTCTCTTTTTTCAGAGGAAAAAAACTCTTATTCTTTATATTAAAATAAAAAGATAGTACATATGCTTATAATCGATTATTTCTTTATATGCCATCTTTTACAAAATGTATCCGAAAAGTTCTCACTTGATAATCAAATCCTTAAAAATTTTCTGTACTGAGTAGCCCACTACCAAACTTTCTTACAACTATTCTATTTTAGCATTACATATACCCCAAAAAATTACAACAAAGTCCTTGAAGTGTGCTCCAAAAACAAATCTTTTATGAGTAGTTAATATTGCCAGAATTAACCATGACACCATGTTCAAAAGCAGAAATAAGAACTTACCAGGTTCCCTAGTGACACCTCTCTTTGATAGTAGATCAACAATCTTGGTTTGTTCCTTGTAAATATGGTCAAACTGAATGTGTTGGAAGGTGCTTACCAAGATTTAGATATGCTTCATCCAGATTGATATAACGGGTGGGTTGAAACGAGTGTAGTCCTTCACCCAGTCTATAATGCCCTTAACATTTCCATATATTTGAATTATGTCTTAACTAAGCCATATTGTTACGATCAAAACTCCCCATAAAGCGATGAACTCTACTTTGTTAAGAAGTGGAAGAATTTGCCTCGCTCGATAACTATGATTGCACCGCACCCACTTTACTCCTAAAGCATGCTCCATCAAAGAAGCCCACAAGAAAATCTTGCCATATATCTCTGTACTTGTATTTTCTATAATTGTTTCTCTTATTTGTTGGTCCTATTTCATTGTAATATGCAATAGTCTTAATGATGTCTTCCCATATCACCGCTCCTTTTTGTTCAAAAGCAAGTGCATTATGGTTGTCCAAGATGGACCACATGATGTATAAAGGGAGGGATCCATATCTTTTGCGATATTTGATCCATGAGTGTAGATAAGATTCCAAACACTAATAATATTTCATGTCTCGTTGGTGCAATGTTGTAAATATCCATGACCCCTTCCCACAGTGCCTTCACATATGAATAGTGGAGAAATAGACAATCAACATCTTTTGTTCCTCTCATACATAAAAGAAAATGCATGGGCCTGTAAATCCTCGTCATTGTAGGTTGCTCCATGTCAAAACATGGTCATGTATTTCCAACTAGCTAAAACATCTAATTTTGTTTGGAAGTTCCCATTTCCATATGACTTGGAACCAATTGAGAAAATTGAATTCCCTCGCGTTTCTGGTTAGTCTGATGTATATGTCTTTGACCATCGGAAGACCCTTTTTTAGTGAGCCTCCCCATGTAATTTGGTCCTCTTGATCACTGAGAGTAATGCCTGCAGATCGAAGTTGTGTAATATATTTTCCCCATTCAAATACATATGCATCTGACATCCCTAAATCGTTCCCCCTGGTTCAGGATTGTTGGTCGATATTGTGTATAGTTTGTTGAAAGATCTGAATGAGGAAGTGAATATGTTTTTCATGGATGAAGTTAATAATTTGAATCAATAATGAATGATTCCCGATCATACCCTTGATAACATCTAAACTGATTTTTATCTTGGTGCCATCATCGACCTCCCAACGAATAAAACTCAAAAGACATTGTAAGATTTTGATCATACTTCTCCAGATATAAGATAAACATGTTTTCTTTCTAGCCCGATTGCATATCCTTGGCGTGAAAAATTTCCCATACATATATTTGTTTTAATAATATGTGACCACAAACTGGTTCTAGACACAACCCTCCACATAATTTTGATAACCAATGCCATGTTCAAAGTAGATGGGTCTATGATCCCCCATCGTCCTTCTTCAATTGGCCTAGCTATAGTTTCCCGATGAACCAAATGAATCTTCCTTGTGAGTTGAGACACTTCCTATAAAAAGTGACCCATGATTCTTTGTATCATGTTAATTGTTTCACTAGGCAATAAAAATAGGTGCATCCATTATACTGAAATATTATGGATCACCAATTTCAACATAATCAATTTTCCCCCCATCGTTAGCCATATGTGTTTCCAATAATCCAACTTCTTGTGTAACGGCTCGATCATCTAGTCCCAGTCCTTGTTGCGATACTTGTTCGGTTTCATTGTGAACTCTAGGTATTCTAATCCTTCATCAAAATGGTTGGATGCAACTCCAAAAATATCACTGATGTCCTTGACCATTGCATCCTCTCTGCCATCATGAACCAGGATTGATTTTGAACCATTCATACATAAACCTGTAGCGTCTCCAAAATACTTGATGATTGTTTGAATATTCGTCCATTCCCCAATTGTTGCCTCCCCAACGAATAAAAAATCGTCAACAAACATTAAATGAGAAACAACATATTGTTTGGATACCTTTATCCCATAAATAATTCCTTTATCCCTTGCATGCCGCATTTTTCTACTCAAACAATCTATGACAAGGAGGAAAAGCAGAGGGGATAGGGCACAACCTTGCCCAAGTCCTTTGTGTGTAGTGAAAAATTGTGACGACAACCCATTTATAATCACTGCAAAATTTGTAGTCTTGATGCACATCATAATCCAACTAATGGTCAAAGGAGACATACCAGTTTTGATTAATACCAATTTAAGAAATTTCAAATCAACACAGTCATATGCCTTATTCAGATGCACCTTGAGAAGACATGAATTCTACTTTTGGGATTTTATAGAGTGTACCATATTCTATGTGATTCCAATGGCATCTTGAATCTATCTACCTTCTAAGAGCCCAAATTGTTCATCAAAGATGTGTTTTGACAAAACTATCTTGAGTCTATAGGCAATCATTTTTTTGTTAAGCTTGGTAGATCCTTCTTTTTCATTATAAAATAAGCAAGTTACAACCACATAGAACCAGGTTAGGTGGTCTCAACATGCCTGGCGGGAAAGCAAGTCTGTTGACCACCTAACCACATGATAAGCCATCTAGTAACAAAAAATAATGAGTCTATCTATCCAAGCTAGATAAGTTTGATTATCATGTCCACATCCATATTATATTTGCCTATATATATATCTATCTATATATATATATATATATATATATATATATATATATATATATAATTATATATATATATATATATATATATATATATATATATATATATATATATATATATATATAAACTGGAAATTAAAATCTATTTGCATGAAAACTAATTAAAAATAACCGAAAGTCAACATTCTATCCATCCTTCTTAGCGGAGGTCGATGCGATTGGGGCCGAGTCTTTAGCATTGGAGCTTGGCAGCTCTGTCTGCGCGAACATGCAAGGGAAGTGCCTATCCATGCAACTAAGGCAACTGTCTTGTTTCTGAAATTGAAATTTGAGCTTCTAAAACTCTTGTTTGTAATATGGGAAATCATGGATAACAATCATCTATATTTTGTCCATAGCCTTACTAAGGAGGCATTTCATCGGGAAATAAATATGCACGGTCTGTTTAAATTGAGTACCTCTTCCTCTAATGTTGCCCGAATCCAGAACCAAGAGCTTCCAATCCTCCAACTCAGCTTCATCCACGCTCACTTATCGATTTATGTCGTCCTCCCATTTTGCTATCATCCACTTGATCTCCTCCTTGTATGCAGCGACCACTTCACTTATCAAGTTAGCCACAAGTTTTCTACCTGTTACACAATATTTTGTCATATCTCTTGTCCACTTCCCATGCCATATTCCGAAGTGCCAAAAAATTGACTATTGTGCAATGTATCCACCATGATATACAGACCAAAACCTCCCTGAAGAATCAAAGGAAAACCGCCCTAAATCCATTCTAGAGAAGGATTCCTAAAATCCTAATTTTTGGGATCAACACGTTTTGCTCCACTTCTTGCTTGTGCTTATGGCAGGTTGCTCAGTTATACACTCGTGCTGAACCTCTTATGGCAGGATTTCCCGAACTGGAGGAGAAGCTTCACTCACTAGAACCTTCTAGAACAACGAGCTAGATATTGGTTGTTGTTGATATGGTCGAGCTCTCTCATTTGAGCCTCTTGATATTATCATCGTGAGATTTCCCATTGAGATGTGGACCTTCCTCCCTCTTTTGTGGATCCCTAACTCCCTCTCCCTTCTTATAAATTCACTCCCTTCCAGCCCAAAATGGTTGGTCATTTATTGTTGCATCCTCATGTTGAGATTTTTCTTACATGCTACCCATTATAACTTGGAGAAGGAGTGTTTTAATAGCCCTTGCTTAGACTTGGACATCCACCAAAAGGAGGGCTCCAGCATCAAGGCATAGGTTGTATGCTTCCCTTTTTAGTTTCTTAATATATACATCTGATGTTCACTTTCCATAATTGTGTAAATGTTTATGATATTAGCTTAATGTTCCTTGATATGTTAAGTAGTTTATGTTTGATGTATGTTATATATGCTCTCGTATCTTGCATAGTACTTTGATATTCCTTGTAGGTATCCATACGTGAAAAACAACTAAGGAGGGAGGCATGGAGTGAAAGATTCAAAGCCATCTCTAAGGATCGAGCGATTAGCATCATAATGAGGTAAGTTCCTCCTTCTTCCTACATTTGTCAAGCATAAGCTAGGAAAGTGTGTATTAGATTACTTGGTTTGTTGCTAGACCCACTCATTGGGCTAGAGGGATTGCCTCTGTCCATACAGGAGATTTGACTTCACAACAAAATGGTGAATCCACTGGGGAAGCTATAGCCTGTTCATCCTCATTTCTCAATTGGTCTCTTGATCAGTTTGACCGACCATCGTGTTCTCAGTTAGTTTGAGTTGATATAGGTCTGCATAATCACTAGTTTCTATCTTAAAGTGCTTAGTCTGGAAGTGTTTGTGATTTTTATTTTTTATTTTTTGCCTTTTTCTATTGAGATTGCAACAAGATGATGGAGCTTAGTGAAAAGAGTCGCCTTCACTAAGTGGGCCCACAGGCAAATTATGGCGCAAAGTCTATTTTTAGACTATGTCTATTTTTAGACATATGGATCATGTCTATGAGTTGCAGGATGCTGTTTATGGATGATTGGTCAAGTTGGCAAAAATAGATGGACTTCTATTTTTAGACAACTGTGGTGACACTGTCAAGGCTAATTATAGAGCAGTCAAATATTATTAGCTTATAATAATATTTAGACTATAAACTTTATCTTATTCTCTTGGAGCACTTCAATTTGAGCTAGAGATGTGGCACATGCAGCTTTCAGAAGGAAATACGTTTTCTTTGTGGGTCAGTTGAGTTGTTGCATGCATGACTTCAGTTAAAACTCAATCAGTTGAGTTTGGTGGAGTTGATGGAGTTGTGTCCAGTTTGACTTGGTTAAACTAGTTGTAATTAGTCTAACTGCAAATAGACTAATGATGAGTTGTTAAACTAATTATTAACTCATAATGCAACTAAAGAATACATCAGTTAACTCAGTTGCATGTCAGTGCATGTTCAGTTCAGCAGGGACAAGTGTTAGAGGATCAGATTGCTATCAGTTGTGACTATAGTTGTGCATGAGGATTTGCACAATCAATGGGATTGAGTTATGCCAATGAGAATTGGCCAATACCAAGTGATTATAGCCTCTGCTCATGTGATTCCCAGTGTGAGTGATTTTTTTGAGGTAAATACGAGTTTGGTTCAACCATTCTCATCCATCCTTGAGCAGGTATTGAGCAGTGGAGGCAGGCAAGCAGTGGAATAGATTTGGAGATCAGATCTAAGCTGTATTGTGTGTAACAGGTGGAGATAGTGCTGGATACTTGTCAGAAGTATTGACTATTGTAATGTTACATGTTCTCAATCATTAATATACAGATAGTGTGGGGTTTTCAACTATAAGCTTTCCCCGGGTTACATACTGTGTTAATGTGTGCATGCTCTTGATGTTTTATTGTTATTGATGCTGCTATATTGATGATCAACGTAGAGGAGCTTATGTATTGTGTATGTATTCCACAATAGTACATGATCAAGATAATCTCCATTGAATCTGTTCATCTACGTATTTTTTAGCGCACCCTTAAGGCTCCTGCCGCGAAATGGTACATTGAGTTGCCTCAAGGTGCTTATCAAGACTTCAATTCTTTGGTAATGGCATTCCTTACTCATTTCCAGTTACCAGTTCACTATGGAACTGGTACCATCTCCTACCCACATCTCTAATCATATCCATGAATGGACACGTCAACGTCACCTTATCAATTTTGATATACTTGATGAGTTTTTAACTGAATGGTTCCCCAAATCATTCATCGACAAAAGTGGTGCAGACATAGCGATGGGAGGTTGTGTAACCAAAGATCAAGCCATTGCTCATGCCCAATATTTAGATTTGGTGTATTCCCAATTCGACACATTATATGATCTCTTGCCTGATGCTCCGAGACTATATATAGATACAACATCTTCTAAGCCTCCAAATGTACCACTTGTTGATGGTATTATTGGATCAATGACTCAAACTTCCAGAAAATCTTCTTCAAAACAAAAATTAGTTTCGAATGCCGCATCCAGTCCTCCTTCGAAACCCTCTCCTAATCCTGGTAAAAGCTTTGAGGTTAATGTCACTCAGTCTACCACGATAGACAAAGCCTCTAAAGGTAAAAAGAAGGGTAAAGGAAAAGCAAAATCTGATACCCCAAAACAGGATCCTCCAAAGTCGTCTACTCATGATGCATCTAAATGTAAGCCCAAATATCCTTGACTCATTTGTGAGGAAGATCATTATACTAAGGGTTGTGCCTGTTGTGCGAAAGTTAGTCGCTTGTTAAAAGGAACTCAAGGGACACCAACTGTACTGAAAGAATATCCCATCACAACAGACCCAATTGGTAGAACAACCACAATCTTCTACATCTTTAGGTTCTCAGGTTTACATGAGTGGAACAATGCCTATTTTTGTTGCCACCTGGTCAAAAGACTATCAAACTCCTCAAAAATAGACTGTGGGGAAATAAGTTATTGATACACCTTCTACTTCTACTCTGCTCAGTTCTGGTCCTCTTCATACTAAGATACCTAGTAATGACTCCATTATCCAACCGTCTCCCAAGGGTGTTCTTCGGAAATCATCTTACAATCTGAATGCGCGAGCTACCAAACATTACAATATTGTTGAAGATTTAGCTCAAGCGCCCTCGACGATGTCTGCCTTGGAAGTTCTCCAAACTTGTCCAACACAGCAGAAAGCATTACTCTCTGCTATAGGAGGAATTGACCCTACAGATTCAAATTTGATAATTTTTGACCTCGAAAATCATGTTCCTCGGCTTCCCCATCAACTTGTGTTCTTAATCCAAGTCATTATAAAAGGGAAGACGATTCATCGAACTGTGATTGATGAGGGTGCTTCCACCTGCATCATGTATGTTTGATGCTAGAAAGATATTAGCTCTCTGCCCCTCAACTAGTCTCCGAACACCGTAGAATCCTTTTATGGCAGACGATCTCGTCCTTACGGTTTTCTCACGAGTTTTCCCATCATGTTAGAAGGGAAAAATATCGAACTAGAAGTCGTTGATGCGAATTTGAACTATAACCTTCTACTTAGACGAAGTTGGACTCATGTCATGTTTTGTGTGGTTTCTTCTTTGTTCTGCGTGCTCTGTTTTCCTCATGAAGGGAAAATAGTCATCGTTGATCAATTAGCATTTTCTCTGCTAGTTCTTTGAATGGCAACGTGCCATATGTGGGAAATACCGACATTCCTTATGAGAGCATTGGGGTAGTTCTTTTTAAAGACTATGTTCTTATGGGAACTTTTTCCCTCCCACCTCCTCATGTCACTTCTATCAACATGATCTCTACTTCTTATGCTCCTTGGATCGTTCCTTCTCCCGGTCAGGTTGATTCTTTTATCGATGTTATGCTTCTCAACCCAGCGGAGTAAGCTTATTAAGCCATTATTTTGGCTTCGGCGGCCACTTCTGAAAGTCATACTACTCTTAGTATGCATCTAGACGTGTATTCGCAATCTTCTTGGCTTGGTTCTTGGGATTCTCCAAATCCCTTGAACGAGACATTTCCCACTAATGGGAGTATCACCGAGGTTATGTCTCTTAAGGAAACTCCCTAGAATGATGTTCATCATCATTCCTCATTTCTCCTGAGTCTTGGAGAGATTTCATCCTGTCTGGATACCTTTGTTTCTAGTGCGTTTACCCATCCACTTCAAACACCCGTCTTGGTGCATGAAGTTTTGTCTATGGGAAACATGGGGAACATCATTGCTACCATGCCTATTGAAATTTCTGTTAAGCTAGGAATTGTCAAAAACATCCATGTCGGGGTTTCTTGTTCTCCTAACGAGATCAAGATTTATATTGCCCTTTTTAAGGAATCTCGCGAAGTCTTTGCTTGGTCATATGAAGAAATGCCTGGCATTGATCTGAGTATAGTTGTGCACGAAATTCCTACTTGTCCAGATGCAAGGCCTGTTCGTCAACGACTTCATCCAATGCACCCTAGAAAGGCAACTGCTATCAAGGGAGAGGTTGAAAAATTTCTAACGGTTGGTTTCATCTACCCCATTCCATTGACAGATTGGGTTTCGAACATTGTCCCTGAGACTAAAAAAAGGGGCTATCCACGATTGTGTTTATTACCGTGATATCAAGCAGGCATGTCCCAATGACAATTATACAACTCCTTTTATCGATCAAATCATTGATGAATGTGCTAGGAGTAAGATTTTTTCTTTTATGGATGATTTTTTTGGCTACAACCAGATTAACATTCTTCCCGCTGATCAACATAAAACTACTTTTATCTGTCCATGGGGAACCTTTTCCTACAAGAAACCCCCTTTCAGTCTGAAAAGTGTCCGTGCTACCTTCCAACGAGCAATGGCTTATTCTTTTCATGACATCAAACACATTGTTCAACCATATCTTGATGACTTACCAACTCATTCTGCTAAGCGTCATGATCATCCTGACCACCTATGAGCAATTTTTCTTCGGTGCAGACACTACAATATTAGTTTAAATAGGCATAAGTGTGTCTTCCACGTTGAATCTAGTCATCTACTAGGATTTGTAGTATCAAAGGAAGGCATCCAGATTGATCCCCTCAAAGTTGAGGCCATTGTAAACTTACCCCCTCTGTCATCTTTAAATCAATTGCAGAGCTTGCAAGGGAAAGCTAATTTCCTTCATCATTTTGTACCTGTTTATGCCGAGCTTTCCAAGGGATTTACTTGTTTGCTGAAAAATGGAATACCATTTATTTGGGATGAAATCACTCAAAAATATTTCGATGCATTAAATAACACTCTCATTAGTGCTCCTTTGTTGCATCCTCCCAATTATCACCGTGATTACTTCTTGTACTTGGCCGCAACCGATAGTACTATTGCCATGGTATTGGTGCAAGATGATGATGATGGGAATGAACACATGATCTACTACTTAAGCCATAATCTTATCGATACCGAAAATCGATATGTCGATGTCGAGAAACTTGCTTTAGCAGCTGCTCACGTTGTTCAACGCTTTTGACACTATATTATTTTACAAAAAACCACTGTGATTTTCGATTACAACCCCATGACCTACATTCTGATTCGTCAATTGCTTGGGGGGGGGGGAATATTCTAAGTGGATTGTTATCCTTCAAGAATTTGATTTGGAGTTTGCTACGGCCAAATCAAAGAAATCGTTGGTTTTCGCTGAATTGATTTGTGACCTTCCCCCTGCAACCACATCTAAAAATTTTGATGAGCTCATTCCTAACGAGACTCTCTTTCTCATCAATAGTCTTGAACCATGGTACGGGGATATTATTGTCTATCTCTAGACCCAAACTTTTCTATTAGGGATGTCTAGTTCTGAACGTCATCGTATTCGACATCAATGCCAACCATATCGAATCATTGGCGATACTTTGTACCATGTTGGTGTCGATTCTATCCTTCATAGATGTTTGACACTCGAAGAAGCTGAGAGAGTTCTCAATGACTGCCACTTGGGGCTTGTGGTGGTCACATGTCCGGGTATGCTATTGCTAAGAAAATCCTTCGTGTTGATTATTTCTTGCCATCCATCTTTAAGGATTACATTTTAGTAGTCCAAAAATTTCATGACTGCCAGATTTATAACCGTAAATAGCACAACCCGCTCGCACCCGCACACCCAGTTGTTATCGTCGACCCCTTTGCTAAATGGAGGATTGATTTCATGAGATTTAACCCTCTCTCGGTTGGGGGGCATCATTATATCATCGTCGTCATTGATTATTGCACTAAATGGGCCGAGGTGATGCCCACACATGATGCTGACAATAAAATTGCTGCTCAATTTCTTTTCAACCATGTCATAGCTCGATTTGGTATCCCTCAAGCCATCATCACTAATCATGGATCTCATTTCCGAAATTGCATGATTGTGGAGCTTACTGCTTGGTTGGGTTTGCGTCATGACAACTCAACTCCTTATTATCCACAAGCTAATGGCCAAGTTGAGGCAATCAACAAGGTCCTGGTTACTATGCTTCAACGCACCATTAGGATGCATAAATCGAATTAACATATTATGTTATTTTCGGCTCTTTGGGCTTACCGAACTGCAACTAAGGCTGCCACTGGACTTATGCCCTTTTAGTTGGTGTATGGTCTGTAAGAAACTCTTCTGATTGAGTGTGCAATTCCTTCATTGAAACTAGTTGTCGAATTACTCCCTGATACCTCGCCTGAAGAGGAACGTTTACTTGACCTCAAATGGCTTAATGAAACTCGACACTTCGCATAATTAGTAATTGAAGCCCAGAAGAAATGATTTAAAGCTCAGTACGATAGAATTATTTCTCCTCACATTTTTGCTGAAGGTGACCTGGTCTTGCTTTATGATCAAGCCAATGATAAATTGGGAGCTGGTAAATTCGAACCAATGTGGCATGGGCCTTACATTGTCAAATGAGTTTTACAAAAGGGTGCCTATGAGTTAGTAGACTATGAAGGAAATTATTTTGCTGAGCCTTGGAATGGGCTTTACCTGAAGAAGTATTATGCGTGATAATCCGTGTAAATTATGTACATTAGTGTTTTTTCATTAGTGTGCATTGTGGTTTTGGTGTGTTATTTTGCTTTTGCAAGCCTTTTCCTCTGCTTACCTCATGCTATACTTGGTTTGCAGATCCCATCCAACAATTACGTTGGTTTTGCTGATGGTGCTTGTCTTAGGACACATAATCTATCTTCCGCTGCATGGGAAATCTATGAACCTAATGGTGAGTTAGTGAATTTACAAGGTATATATTTAGATCGGATGACTAATAACATTGTCGAATATAGTGCGGTCATTGAACTTTTATCAAAAGCTATCACTCTTGGCATTAGAGAGTTAATCGTAAAACTTGATTCACAACTCATTGTACTACAACTTAATGGAAAGTATTCAGTTAGAAACCTTAAAATTTTGAGTATGTATTTGCGTGTTCGTTTATTGGAACGGGAATTTTATTTTATTACTTATCATCACATTCCCAAATTCATGAACACATTAACAAATGCATTGGTTAATTATGTGTTAGATAGACATTTGCGAAACTTGTAAATCATAAAACATCACATATCAGATATGGTAAACATGAAAACATGTATATATATATATAGTGAGTGTTTGCAAAAGAGTTTGCTACATCAAAATAATTAATTAATTAATTAATTAATTTATTTTTTCGATACAGATGGCTTTATAAACCTACATAGTGCAGAAAATAAACTAGAAGTTGGATATTCTCCCATGTTGTGCTCATGATAGCATGAGACGACCCTAATGGCTCGGCCCAGCAACCAACGCAGTCTGGAGGATACCCCTACTGTGTGCCTCTGGTGGCGTAATGGCACCTTATTGATCGAGGCATACTCTGGAATCTCCCTGGTCAAACTTTTCAGGTTGCGATCTACCTCGGCAATAGGGTTTACTCCCTCTACATATGGAGGAGCATCCTCGATCTAGTGTGCCACTCGCCTGGCTATTGGAGAAACCATTGGAGGTCTCTCTAGTCCAACATATGCATGACATGATAAGTCAAATCTCAGTAACACATATAAAAAAAATGATAAAAACTCCAGAAAACTTCAAAGATAGCTTTTTACTAAATCGGTCCATTGTTCCCTTGGAGGGAGTGGAAGGTCTGGATCTCCTTGGAAATCTATCCCTACATACGCCCATTCATTTAACATGATTAGTTGCTGACAAAACCATCCAAAAAATGCTGGAGGGAATGACATATGTTGACTTCCCCCATGTCGAGACATCAACTCTCCCCATTTGAAAAATTGTGGATCTCTAAGCACTGGCGGGTCCACTTCCAACCATGGAGAGCGAAATAATGGCACACCTTCCAGGATGAATGCCACCAGAATAGATCCAAAACCAAATTGTTTCAAATTCCCCCTCTTGCACTTGGTTATTTGGCGCTTCATGCACACCACAAACCTTCACACCAATTGAAAATCGTGATGCCTCATGCAATGCTTTTGCCCCAGCTATTCGGGCCATGGTGTATAGGATTGTTTGCAATGGGAGGTTGGTAATGGTCTTTATGTCAATTTTTCTAGTGTTACCCTTTTTTTCTCTCCGACAATGCCTCACACTGAGCATTTTTGTGCTCTCTCCTCCAATACGTTATCCAGATAACTGCACCCATTGTCCCTTTCCAGACAACCCATTAATGAAGTAAATGTTGGCGACCTCTATTTCGAGCTCTTTATCCCCTAACATGAATAATTGATGATCTACATCCCACCAACTGATTAAGTGCTGCAATAACTCAGGTTGTGATCTGATCCCAAGAATCATGAAGAACTTGAGCAATCCACATGCTTGAAGGGCATCAATATAGTCTTCATGCCGCATAGCCTGATGGTATTCAGCTTCATGACCCCTCTCTTTCCATTCAATCACCATTTTGGAGTGGTTTTCCTGCAAAACATCAACAAACCAACATTTCATGAGCATCCATAGAGATAAAAATCAAGATTAACTATTTTCAAGTAAGATTTCACTTCAAATTAATTACTTTGGCGCCAACGTGTCCGTTTAGGAATTTTTTTGCACTACTAGTGGGAGTGCCTCACTGACCTCAAGGTGAGCAGTGCAAGTCCGATGGGTGAAACTCACGCTGGTCACCACGATGTAAAGTTTTGAAAATCTTCCTTGCAACCTACCCTATGGATGAAAATGCATAAAATGACTACAAAAATGAACAGAAAGGAGAGATCTATTACCTGTAACAAGCGACTCGACAAATGGTTTACTAGATTGATCATGCTCCTTGCCTGAAAATTGAGGTAACTCACAATTGAAAATTGGTAAAATGGTAAAAATGAATTACTTTTTTCCCTATTTATAGTTTTTAAATAATATTTTTACCAATTAGGGCATATTTCACTCATTTTTTAATATTTTTCCTCGAAATCGATAATGTTCATTTCCTTGTGCAGTGATAGGTCATATGTTCTTGGCGATAATGATTTATATTGACTGATTCAACGAGTTTTATTTTATCACTTTTTCGGACATGTAAAAAATAAACAAAAAACGACCCCCTGGAGTCATCTTTAAAATCTTTTTTGACTCTCAAAAAATGAAAAGATCATCGATTACTTGTCATTTTGAACTCGTAAAAGTAAATGAAATGACGTCTACTCAGTATAAGCTTAACCCTTTTTCGGACTGAGATAGACTATTGTACGAAAAAGAAATACCTTAGTCGAACATGGCTAAGAAGTTCTCTTGAATATTGTTTTCTACTTTTTCGAGTTCAAGAGACGATTTACGAAAAGGGCTCTTTAGAGTTTTTTTTTTCTTCGCTTCTTTTTGAAACTCTCTAAACATGAAAAGGATGTTGAGTTTCATCTCCATCGGAGTCGTAAAACTTAAATGACACAAGAATTGTCGCCATGATGAGACCATGTTCCTCGTTTCTAAGGCTCGTAAAAATTACTAGGACGAATTCACCTTAAGGATGAACTTATATGGAAAGCATATAATATCCCCTTCAAGCTTGCGATAAAAAATATATGGGGTACTCGCCAGAAATGGTGGGTGAAAAAGTGAAAGCATTCATCTCTCATATCTTGTAAAGGCAGCATGTTGCTCTTGAACATGACACTCATATGTTACTCGTGGTAGGTTTGGGACAACCTCACTTGGTCACTTGCCTTCCTGGGTTTGGGGAATCCATTTTACCTCTCATTTGATCACACCATTCCATCGTTATGACCTATGATCCTATATTGAGTCAAATGCTGCCAAACTATGGGGTGATGTCACTGATGTGTTCAAGAGAAGTCCTATATGCAATTCTTTACCACCTATACATTGTCTGACTTTCTTCCACAGTCTTGGACCACACTTAACTACTCTATTACATCCCTCTTGTTTCGAGTCGATGATGCGGGATTCATTATGGCCCTCCTTCGACAGATCACTTCATGTCGACTTCAGCTCATTATCCGGGAAGATGATCTAGAAACTCCCTTCCAGTACCTTAGAACTTTCATGCCTCAATGGCAAGTTCTTTGCATTCGACGACATGTTTACATCATTAACCTTCGATCAGATGATTCTAGAGGTGTTCGACTTCGGTTTCACTATTTACAATTGTGGATTGTGCTAATTGTACCTTGAGAGCCATTGTCATAATTGGTGGTTTCTCACGTGCCTATTAATGATTTACATCATTGATCGGTAATTAGGTGGTTTTCTATCATGTTCAAATTCAACACATCTATTCACATGTTAGAATTCATACATTGATCGGGTTGAGGTAGAGCACAAGACCTTGGATTTTGTCTGATAAAATTTGGGTTGTGTGGAGTTACAAGTCATTCATGACTGTACACATGTTTCCTTTGGACGAAAGGTTGTGAGCATACCGTGGGTCCATATTCATGATCCTTTCTATTTGGATGGCTGTGATAATATTGAGGATCTTTGCACATGATCCCTTCTATACGGATGGTTGTACCCATACAGTGGATCGGTTCTGGATCATTGCTTTGTCGAAGAATATGGTATTTTGTTCTCCTTCCCACAACCAGCTGACACTGGATTTTTGCTTCCATAGAATCTCCTCTTGTTTTATCCTTTCTTCTAACTGATTGATTAGCTTCCCATCCTCCACCACTAGGTTATCGATTCGACCATGTTCGATGATCTGTTGTTGTAAATCCTGGATTTTGTTATTCAGTTGTTGTTGGTCTTTCATGATATGTCCAAACTCTTCCAGATTTCATTTCTTGATATTGTTTTTTATCTCCTTTAACTTTAGTTGGAAGGTATGCATGTAATTTCTTCCTTTCTCCTCACTCTTACCCCACCATTCCTCAATTTTCTTCATTATTTTGGGATCTCAGAACCAAAAGGATTTGAATCTGAATGGTTGATTCCTTTGTCTAATTTTCAAATCTATTTCCCATTGGATGGCCAGTGATCCGATCCCATGCATGGGAGGATTGAGGCTTCGAAGAAAATGTCCCCATTAATGACTTGTTCGGAGGTCAGAAACCTATCCAACTGGGAGGCAACCTGATGAGTTCCTCCTTGGCGATTGTTCCATGTACAGACTCCATTGTTCATCTGAAGGTCCACTAGGTGCATATCTACTATGAGATCCCCAAATGGTTCCATATCTGTCTCTGTGCGACAAATACCTCCTCTCTTTTATTCCAACAATGTTATCATATTAAAATCTCTTCCTACTAGCCAAAGGCCTTCACGGTATACCTTTCTCAGTTTGGGGAGGTTCTGTAGGAAGACCCCTTTTTCTCCTGGAATGTGAGGCCCATAAACCCTTGTCAGGAGGACCCAATCTCTGGATCCAATATTTTGGAATTTACTTGATATCATCCTTGGTAGACTAACCCAATCCTCAAATGTTACCTTTGCCTGGTTCTAGAGGATAGTTAGGCCTCCAACACTACCCCTAATGTCTTGAGTTATTACTTCATAATAGGGGTTATAACTATTTAGGATTTCTTTAAGCTTGAATTCCACAATCTTTGTCTCTAGGAGTATCATGATGCTCAGATGATCTTTTCTCAGTTTTTCCTTCAGGTACTGTTGTTTGCCTTTGTTGTTGAGGCCTCAGACATTCTAGGATGTAATTATGATTTCAAAGGTCTATAGAGTTGGTGGAACACCGCTGATAGCAGCACCACCCTTCTTGAGTTTACCAGCATTACCTTACCATTTGAATGAATTCGCTCAAGTTTTTCCTACCTTATTTCTTCCCGCCTTTCCCTTGTTGTCCTTGCCCCACCACTTGACTTTCTTGGGAGCTCAACTGCTCAGGTTGGTCGGCCACTAAATTTCCCTGTTTGACTTGATATTGTTGAAAAGTGTCTCTGTACAACTGTTTCTGGTCTTCTAGGATGAATCTCTCATAAAGATTCCTCCATTCGCTCAAAATTCGCTTCATCACTTGTTCTTCCATGCTGAGATCTTCCTTCTAGTTGTCGATCTCCATATTGACTTCATCCTCTACTTGCATGGTTACTTCCTTTTCCTGAGGTTCCTCCTCCGCTTTTTGTTTGGTGTTGCTTCCTCCCCTCCGAGGGTTTGGATGGGTTTCTAGGGCCGTTGTTAGGTCCCTATAATACTAGTGATTACCCCATTACTATTGTAGTTGTATCCCTTATTAATATTGTTGTGCCCCTATTGTTCCCATATCATTATTACTGTGCCCCATAGAATCCCTCTATTGTTATTTTTGTGGCTTTATATTATTATTGTTAGGTCGGCTGGGTTATATTGTGACTCCTTAGACTCCTATAAATAGAAAGGAGGTTTTGTCATTTAAATCATCCAAGAATTGTTCATTTATGTAATGTAAAGGAGGTTGCCCCCTCAAAGAGGCTGAATTCTAAGGCGTTGATCTATCCATTCTATCTTTTTTTTGAGTTGGGTTTCATAACATTTGGTATCAGAGCTTTGGATTCTAAGGTTTCGCTGTCCAAATATATATATATATATATATAATATATATATATATATATATATATATATAATATATATATATAAATATATATATATATATATATATATATATATATATATTATATTTTGCGATGTTTCAGAAGCTAAAAAAAACCCATTTTAGATGAAATCGCGTTGAACCTCGGATCCAAATTTTAGAGCTTTTCGCACTATATTTGCGGAGATATGATCTGAGGAACTTGGTCTTTTTGCAAACTCCTGAATTACATTCCAAATAGGTGACCTGGGAAAATCGTCATAACTTTCTCTCTAAGCATCAGATTGAAATTTCGTAAGACGATACAGAAAGAGGACAGACTGTAGTTTCTTGTATATATTTTTCAGAGCCAAAGGTCGAAACAGTGACTTGTGGCACGTTGTACAAGTTCGATCTACTGAACTAGTCTATAATCAGGTCACTGTGGGAGATTTGGCATAACGCTTCCTTGGAGAATCTAATTTGGATCAGACTAGTAGCATTGGAAAGGGGATGCAGAGGGATACCACAGGTCACAAATTCAGAACTGGATGATTCGAAATTACAGAGATACATCAGATTCAACATCAAGCTCCTACAAAGTGAAAAAAAGTGTGTAATTTTTTTCAATTTTTTTTAATAAGCTTGGTTTGAAAAATTAGTTTGAAGGAATTCAAAGGGCATAGTAAAGCATTATTATCGGTAATTGACGCCTCGAGGAAAGAAAATGCAAACACCTAGTAAGCAAACTGAAATGTCTAGCATGACTCATGAAGAAGAGGAAGAAATGCAACATGATATATCAAAATTACGAGACCAAGTGCAACAAGTGTCAC
>APFE030656842.1:64797-79797 GCA_000404065.3 Pinus taeda
AACATCCACCTGGATCATTCCTCCCCCCTTAGGAAGCAATGGTCCCCATTGCGTTGAGTTCCTCCCTGAGATGAGGAAGCTTTTGCTGAGCTGGGTCTCTGGTGAGTTGTTATGCAATCTCTGATGTGTCCAGAAATGGTGGGAAGCATGGTCGACGATGGTCCACATTGAACACTTAGTGCAAGTGAAGGAATGGAGGAATGCTATGCTTCAAAGCATTGTTGCCTGTAGCCTTGGTACTGGTGTAAGCACCATGTCGGAGTGGTCTGAGTTTCTGATGGGTTCTGGTAATTCGTTCTCTCTGCAGATGTAACTAAACTTTGTCACCCTCCTGAAACTTGTGTGGTACCCCTGTGGGTGAGGAGAAGATGTCCCTGTGTTCTGTCGTGACCGTATCCCTTTGCTGCTGCTGCTGCATGGAGGAACCCTTTGCGAGGGTCATGGATGTAGCAATGATCTTCCCCTTACTTTCGGAGCGAACCAGACATAAAATGAATTTCCTAGTTTGAGAGATGAGCTTTCTACCTTTCTTAGCAGCGATCAAAGAAGTGGTGGTAGGTGGGGCTACCTCTGGTATCCTGTATAATGAATTATTCAAAGAAATAATGACAGTGCAAGGCCTTGACTCATACGCAGCATGTCGCCTCCACAAGTATGGCTGGTCTAATAATACATCACAAACATACAGAGGTGTAACATCAAACAATACCTCGTGTGTGAAAGGCTTGATGCTGTAGGGAAGGCGGCACTGCTGGCGAACTTTGAGATCTCGTCCTTCATGAAGCCACCTGATATTGTATAGCTGCGGGTGTGGTGTAGTCGGTAAGCCCAACCGCTTCACGACCTCTGCTGAAATGAGGTTCTTTGGGCTGCCACTGTCAACAATGAATTGCAGCGGTGATCCCTTCACCCACATTTGTGAGTGGAAAAGACGCTCCCCCTCCTCTATGTCTTCGGGCACATTCTTTTGGATCTTGGAGGTGGCAACAGTGACACTAGGCTCCGCATCAATGATCTGCTTCCCTTTGCCATTCCCCTTGTCGGGTTCTGACTCAGGGTCGGAACATGCATTTGATTCTGAAGCCTTCAACTCAGCCACCAGTGACCGCTTCGTCTGACACTCACTTATGTTATGAGTGGGACTCTTGTGGAACTCACAACACTTTCCTGTGTCGTTCTTTGGCTTCGTGGTGTTGTTATTTTCTTGCGGCTTCGGCGGGTTGTCTTGGGTCACCCTACCTTGGCTTTGTCCTTTGGGCTTCGGATTTGCAGATCCAAACTCTCGCTTCTTCTGTTTGAACTTTTGCTCGATTTTGACAGCATATCGGTATGCCATGCCGAGCGAGGAGATGTTTAGGAACTCCATCTCTTCCTGGATGTATCTATGTAGGCAGTCGTGGTATTTGAGTACTAGATGCAGCTCATAATCTTTGATACCCAACTGTGTGCGAAGGGTATTTGATACCCAACTGTGTGCGAAGGGTATGAAAAATGTTGGTGAACTCTGGCACATCTTGGTCCCTTCCCTGCCGCAGCGTGGTCCACTTTATGTATTTGTCCTCGTAGCTTTTGATAGGGTAGTACTACTCCTTGATGGCATCCCGTAATGAATCCTAAGTGGGTGCAGCTGAAAATAGTGAGCCTGTGCTTTCATCCTTCTGCTCGCAGTAGGTTTCCCACCAGTCCTTGACGTGGGGGGCTGCTTTGAGAAGAGCAAAAACAATCTTTTCCTGACTCGAAATTTCATGAATAGAAAAACACCCATCTAGCAGATTTAACCATTTCTCTACGGCATCTGCGTCTATTTGACCCTTGAAGATGGGGATTTCAAAATTAACTTATACCTTAAACGGTGTGGTGTTTCCAGAGTAGCTGTTGGAAGCCGATGTGTCGCCTCTGGGTAGCCGCTAAAGGATCTGGGAAAAGTTGTCCATCATCGCGTTCCTTTGTCGCTTAAGGGCTTCTTCGAGCAAGATTTTGATAGGATCTCCTGCTCCCTCGTCTTTCTTTTCATCCACCATGGGATGCCGTCGGGTTTTGCGAGGCTGGTCTTGCAAAGGTTCGACCAGTTCAAGACCTAACTCCTTATATCCCGACCTCGTTGGGGACATGCAAAGAAAAATAGAGAAAAAGCAGACCGCTCTGATACCACTGATCCAGATTTAAACAGGAACGCAATAAAATGTAGAGATAACCATAAAGACAGATATGCAGTGGAAACAATACTTCATTTCATTAATGTAAAATACTGAAATATGCTTACAAACAGAAATGGAAAGAAACCAACTAGGGCGATGGTAGCTTATCTCTGAGAAGAGATGTGGTAGCTACATGCCTCTGAACTCTGTTACAATGAGGCTCGAAGGCCTATTTATTGTTGAGAAACATTGGTAAACCCTTAACATCCCAAAACCTAACCCTAGAGGATGAAACGCCAAATTGTGGGCCCCGTTTGGGTAAATTGGTACATCAATTTCCCGGGGTCGTAACTTCTCCATTTGACGTGTATAATAGCTCGTTAGAAAGATATATCCGAGCACTACCACTTTGGGAAGGGAAACATTAGTCCATGGACCCATTTGCCCCCAAATTTCCCAAAAAACGTTGTTTAGGGCCTCAAAACGGCTCCGGAAGTTCAGGACCCGAAAAAATGCTAAAAATAGTAAACTGTGCTACAATTTAGGAAACTAAAAAACTGAAAGAGACAATTGTGGGGGTCCAAATGGGATAGGTGGGTGGCCACCAACATCCACCTGGATCAAGTAGAGAGGCTTGGAACTCTCGAATCTATTTTTTATTTCAATTATTGTAATAATCGACATATTTTGATTATTATTAGAATAGGGAATAAGTTTGTTAGAATAGGTGTGGATCGAGGCTTTAGAATAGGGATTTAATTGTTAGCCTGATAAAAATAGAGATTGAGTTGTCAAATGTAGTTAGATTAGGATTTGATCAATAAAACAAAAAGATGTAATGATCGAGGGGATGAAGAAAAAAAGTTAAGCTTTGAGAATTGGATAGGACAGAGAGCAGAATTTGAAAAAATCAAGCCGAAAGGGCATGACTCTGTGATTTTTTTATATCTATCGGAATAAAGGATTGAATCGTGGTGTGTATTATTGTCCATGGTGTGAATTACCTTCGTAATTTCATATCATGTTCACGATCATCTCTGGTGTTACTCTTATGGTTATGTGGTATTAACTTGAAGAATATAGATAGAACAATGCCAAGGTTGTTATTTTAAAGGTTTTGTGTTTGAATGTGTCGAAACTATTTTGATCATAGACCAATGGAGCAGTGAGTGGTGAAGGGTTGCAGGACGGTGAGTCATAATCGGCAGAACCATGAATTGGAAGGAGGCTGTGGAATGTTGAGTGCACAGAGCAGTGAATCGTCGGCGGAACGAAGAGTGCACGGAACTATGATAGTTGTGGAACCGTGAGATGGAATGAGGAGTGGTTATTGCGCAAGTTCAAAACCACAAGTGATAATATTTCTATGAATGCGATAAAACGTGGGAGCGCCATGTAGCCGACACAAAACCATCAATATCGCGTGATTTCAAAACAATAACTAGTGCGTTTGTTGGAGTGCGATATTGCACGAAGACCATTGGATCGGGCTAATAAAGATCAATGGTGGATATTCCATCGCGATGATTCTAGAATTAAAGTGACAAGTGATTGGTCAGATTAAGGTGGGACTGTTCGTTGACTAGCAAAGGTAATGTGGGACCGCCAGTACAGAGTTTGCACGTGTCCCTGTTAATTAGGTTGCCATCCTTTGGGTTTCAGCCAATAAAATTTGAGATTCTGTTGAGCTCGGCATCAACTAGCAAGTTTATTGGATGGAAGAAGTAACGATCAAGCCATAATGAGATGCTTATCACCAGGATTCTTCTATGCTTGGTAGAGCCTGGACACTTAGTATACTTATATTAGTACGCTAGCTACATGCCCACACCTAGCACAAATAAATTAATATCCTATTATTAGTATTAAGCTTGATTAGTGGTTGATTTATTCATTATCTCTTGATTCTTAGTAATAATTAATTAATGATTGTATCATGAATTCAATATTTAATTAGTTAGGATTATCAAGAATCCATTTCAAATTGTGTCATTGTAAAAGTGAATATTATTTTATTACTACTATTGTTATAGAATTATTTTTGTTTTTGCTTATTATCTTTATGGTCTGAATAGATTCTTAATTTAATTCAAGGATAAGAGAATACGTGGGAGTGGCTCAAGGAAAGGGATGGAGGTTGGTAACATTAATTTTGGGTTGTTGGCAGTAACTCAAGGGGATAAATTCGTGAAGCTTGGGAGAGAGAGGATTATTATTCTTACAGGGGAACTTTGGGGGAAACTTGGGAGGATTTTAGTTTAGCATTTTGGAGTTGATTTTGTTTTGAAAGGTTTGGATGTCATTGAGAGGTGGATTTTGGTGTTGGAGATTGGAAGGTTATTGACATGAAGATCTGAGAGGCTACAATTTGTACTTAGGCTTAGATGTCTAAGGAACCTATGGAGATTCTCCTGGCTAGGAAGTCAGATAAAATCTCATAGTTGGAAAGTTGGCATATTCAATTAGGTGGTCCTAGCATTAGCACCACAATTGAGCCATTGCAACTAGGTATTCTTCTTGTTATTGTTCAAGTTATGCAAATTTCCATAATTCATTTTTTTTTACATGCTTTTAATATGTTGTGACAAATATATCTTTAGATGTTAAATATGTTGTTTTCTTTATGTTGTGAAATTGTGGAAGTTTTTTATAGTTTGAGGACCTAGAATAGGTCCTCACACATGCTATACCCTTCTCCTAGGTGCATATATATGCAAAAACTGAGAACTTCAAAACAATCCTACTAGTAAGATGTATTGCCTTCCAAGGTGGGCTTACAATATGTTATAGATGACTTGTATTGAAAAAAAATACTCCAAAAACCTGACCCAATCAAACAATATTAGAAATATGACCTTGTGAAGGCAATTTTGCATGCTTTTTTTGCAAATTTGTGTCACCATTATAGCTAAGGAGATGTTGTCATCCCACAACCTAGTACCTTGACAACACTGTATGTATTCCTGTAGCACACTGATGATGCATAAGTCTTATGGAAGATCTCTAGAGTCTACTTACATTAATGCATGAATGCTTCTCCATTGCATCATATTCATGACCACAAGGTGTATAATCATAATTGAAACAAAAATCGAACTATATGGGGGCGTTACCCAATATTTCTTGCGATTTCGATGGAACATGTAATTCTACGAAACTTATATTTTTAAGTGTAATTTATTATTTTAGTAGCATTGACAACATTCCTTTGTAGCATGAATTTCCAGAAAGGAGAACATGAGATATTAGGGTACAAGTTTTAGGAATCACTCAAAAATTGTGCTCCCTTTTAAGCAAGAAATCGAAGGGAAGATCAATGTCATTCCCTTTCAAAAGGGATCATTCCTCACTTGTCCTAAAGTTCCCTGAAATGTGGGAACTCGTGGAATGGCCCTCCAAACATAATAGATGAGTTCCCATGCAATTATGTTTTCCCATGATAACAATATGGATATACCATGATAAACCCTCACACTGTGAGAAATACACTTCTCTAAAAGTTTATAAGATTATAATAATCATAATTATGATAAAAACAATGAAAATTATGATTGGACACTTTTGTTTGCAACATAAGACCACAAACTAATCTAAAAGATTCCAAGAAAGTATAAAGCATTAAAGTGTGTAATTGGTAATTTTAGAAGTCTTCAAGTTCAACTTACACATTCTAACATACTATGCATGAATCACACACAAGTTTGTGCCTTTAAATAGGTGGACAATATAGCCTTTGACTACCAAAACCTATTAAAATTGTAAGTTCCATACCTACCAAGTTTTAAAATCCTTTAGTAAAGCTACCAAGGCTTCCATAGTCCATCGCTTCAACACTAGAGAATAATAGATAATCAACTTCTAGAAAATGGTAGAACTGGAATGAGGAGCTTGAAGCTAATCTGGTAGCACTCAATCTCCCTGAGAGTAACATTTCTAGGTCTAAAGTGACGGGGTTTCCTTGCATAAGGTGATGATGGGCTGCTAGCACTTCCAAGTGTAGATGTGCTCATTGGAGCCTTTGTGCTCACATCTTCCTCCCACCAACACCAAATGTAGAAGCAACATTGCTACTACCGCTCTTTTTTCTTGCGAGAATTATTTTCCTTTTAACCATCTCCTGCTTTAGTAAGGTGAGATTATTTTAAATACCATAACCGTAGCATATAGATAATGATGATGATAGTTAGGACTCAAACAATTGATATTTTATAAATGTATGTAACAATCAAACATTTACAGGACCATATAACAAGTCCATGTGGAAGAGGAGACATGGAGATATTTAGTATGTGGACATGATTTATTATAACATATTTCTTCAGTTAGGCCTACTGATAACCTTCAACTTATCTTAATTGTAAAAATAAATCCTTTAATAATACAACAAACCAGAATAGAGAGTGACCACAACAATAAGAAAGTCAATTGATTTGAAAAGCGGACGTTGACTTAAATTTGAACATGGAACTAAACATGTAACTAGAATGGGAACATGGAACTATAGTCATTGAAAATAGGCCTTGCAAGTAAATATGTATATGTAGACTCAACTATCTCAGCACATAATGCAATACTTGTTGCACCCCAGTATGTCCCTATGAAATGAGGATGAGTGTAACAACCCCTGGTTGTTTTTCTACGTAAATAAAATAAGACGAAGGTCATGGGACACGTATTCCAAGTTGAATGTTTTGAAAACACTTAAGTGGGCATCACTTGTGGATTATTTCTGGCTATGAAATTGGTAAAGGCAAAGAAGCAATAATTGACATTTTATTTATGAAAATAAAGGAAAATAGGAGAAATGGAAAGTGAAGAGACACATATTTGCATGCAAAGGAAATTAGAGGGAAAATGAAGGAAGATAAATAAAGTAGATGCATCAATGATAAAAAGGCATCAGAGAAACAATTCACAACTCTTGATAAATGTTCGAGTGTTTATTTTTTTTAGTTTTTTGGTGGAGCTATAGTTCATTCTCTCATACTCTTGCACACATAGAGAATTCTTGGAGCATGCTTTGAGCACTCTAACATTCATTGGGATTGGAAAAAGAAAGCACAGGAAAGTAAGGGATCACAAGGGGATAACTGGATCAACAACTACAATAGGAATATTTTGCAGGTAATAGGTTGCATGTGTTATTTCCTTGTTGATTTTTGGATGCATGGTATATGCATGCCATTCCTTGGTTATGTGTTGTCATTGGCATGGATATTTGCCTGGATTGATAGTGGTTTCAACCTTTCCTTGGCATTTCTTGGATAACCATGGTGTTGTGGTTTTTCCACTTGTTTTTGTGATTGGTGCTTAGGTTCCCTATGGATGTGGGTTGGAACAAATGCTCTGGAATCCCTGGAACAACTTGCATTGAGATACTAGTTCCCGGAGTCACAGGTTGGGACAAACGCTTTTGAACACTTGGTGGGTTGAGTTACTAGTTCCAGGATCCACGGTTGGAACAAATTCTATAGAGCCCTGGAAGACTGTGGGTTGAGTTACTAGTTCTTGGAGCCATGGAAAACTTGGGTAGAAACTCATATGGTTGATGTTAGTAATTTCTGGATCATAGAGGCAGAATCATTGTGGTTGAGGATTGAGGTGGTTTGGCCTCTGGAATCCATTGTTGTTTTTGTCTTGGTTTATTCCATGAGATACCTCATTCATGCTTAGAATACTATGTGGAGGTGATTGGATGAAAGAGAGATTTGGTTCAGGCCAATCTATGGTCGGGTGGTATGTGGAAGTCCCTGGCTTGGTTGGCATTTTCATATGTTAATATGAGATAGTTTCTTAATGTGATCTATGAGTATTTGTGGTGATTATGATGGTGATTTTATGGTTGATTTGTGTTATAGACATATTTGGGCACTGCAACCCCAATCACATATGTCCATAAACCAAGGGCTTCTAAACCCCTAAAAGTGTTGTTTCATACCCTAAAGGATCAAGGCCAACTTATTACATAATTTCCCAGAAGTTCTCCCTGAAAAACTGCTCAAAACTGGTCAAAACTGGACCATATAGACTACTCCATGCTAAGGGTGCGATGCATCTCACCTGCTACACACAAAGGGTGCAATGCATACTGAAAAGCCCTTCTGTAGGGTGCGATGAGTGAGAGCAAACAAATGGCAGAGGCAGTTTGCTAGGTGGAAACCCAAAGAATCTTCTAGAAACTGCTCATATGACACTTGCCTCTCTAAATTCGCCCAGGGATGAGTAAGAGATCATGAAATCTCCAAATGGAACCAAGAACTATCAGTGAAATGAAACTAATCAAAATCCTAGAAGCTGACTGACCCCCTTGCAAATATCTATATATGGATCCCTCATCCTAGAGATCCAGAGGCTGGAATTCTGTATTTTGTAAGGAAGTGTTGTTGGTTTCTCTGTGAAGCATTGTATTGTTGGGTGATATAGCTTTTCATGAGGTGAAGAGGGCTTTCATGCTGGGAGGATGGCACTGGATCAGACAACTGGATTGTAATCCTCTCTTCTACTACTATCAATAAAGCTATTTGAGTTTTCCTCCATATACTTGTATATTTCTGAATCTTGTATTTGTGTATGCATTTGTATGGTTAATGTACATTTGATCCTATATTGTTTGTGGTTATAGATCTCTATGCTTTGATGGTATTTCACTGCTTTGACTCTACAGGTGTTCTTTGAAGCGAGACAAGTGAGAAAGGAGTGGCGAAAGCTCTATCAAGGGATGGAGGAAACAAGCAAGGATCTAAGCGAAAGACTAAGGTTGGTGCTCTCTACTTCTCTCTCATCTATCTCTCATAAAGGAAAACACAAGTTACTTTGAATTGTTTGTTTCTAAGATAGCTACCCGTCTTAGTGGGACTATAAACTCTGAATATATACTAGTTTTCCCGGAAACAAAATGGTGACTCCATTGGGGAACAAATAGTTTGTTTGTTTGTTACTATTGTTTGCTTTATAAAATACAGATGGAGCGTGAAGTTAAGCCAGCTAGCCTTCGAACTGCTTTTGCTATGCAACTGCAAAGTAGATCAACGCTGCTTCAGTCAATCTCCGGGTTGGTTTATGAACTGAACATCTGACTTGCAAACATCCTAAGAGCCCTGGTGGTAGCTCAATAACCTCATTAGATCAGCCCCTATACTTTGTGTTTATTGTCTATCATAAGCTCAATCTAAATCCCTGAACTTAGCTGCAAACTGTGTGTGAAAACCAAGCTCAGTCTCATCCCTGGGCCATCGCATTGTCTCTCATTGGCAGTCTGGATGCATCACACCTCCCGTGTGCTGCAGGTGAGATGCATCCCTATTTCCCTTAATGACAGGTGCGATGATTGAATGAGACTGTTTCTGCCTCCAGATTTTGGTTTTTCCTTCATTATTTTGAGCTCTATTTAGTAGTTTTGCTGTCTATGATCAATATATCACTATTGAAACCTTCTTCCTTTACATTATTTAGCCTCCATTGATAAGGAATTGCGAATGTTTTTTTTTTTTTAATGTATTTTTCATCATTTACAGTCCTCCTTTGCAAAAAGTAGCTTAATCGAACTGTCATCTTTTGATTTGAAAGTGTTGCAACTGTCATTTTCAGTCAAGAAAAAAAGTGTCGTAAAGTCTTCCTCTTTTATATAGTCGATTGTACTTTTTCCATTGTACTTGATTTGAATTGTCAATTCTTTGAAGTATCGAAAACACTTTTCCATTCGAAAGTGAAAGTGTCATCTTAGTCTTCCTTTCATTTTTGAAAATAAATTGCTAAAGTGTCGCTTTGAGGAAAGATAGTTCAGATCTGTACTTAGTTTTCCTTTTGTCATTATCACATTAAGGAAACTAAAAAAAAATACATGCATGTGCATTTGCATTTAGACTGCATGAGGAAATAGATTTAGGAAAAGTGCATTTAGTGTGTGCTCTCTGCTCTATGTTGAAAGAATTTTACTCTTCTTTCCTTAGTAGCTAGGATTTTCATTGTTAAAAGAAAATAAACCACTGTTTATCATCTTAGATTGCATATTTAGGAATTATACATCTACATCATGCGGTGAACCTTGAAAGGCAAACTTCTTAAGAAAGATCAACTGTAAAATAAACCTCAATGAACATAAAAACGCTTTGGAACCTAACGCACAACATCTAGAAGTCTAGGCTAGAGACGTATTCCAACGTCGTAAAGCCTGGTAACTATCGTTTTCATCGTAGGTTGGGTTATTCCTCCTCTTTGAC
Source organism: Pinus taeda (assembly GCA_000404065.3). NCBI lineage: Eukaryota > Viridiplantae > Streptophyta > Pinopsida > Pinales > Pinaceae > Pinus > Pinus taeda. Next base: position 75,155 of record APFE030656842.1, read on the forward strand.
ACGACAAGTGCCAATACGGACTATTGCTCCCACGTACCATCGAGTATATATTGGGAGACCACAATAGGCTGATATCCTTTATCCTTAGGAAGCTGTGTATGCCGCCCTATCGATCGCAATGCACTGAACACAACATTCGGGAATATTGACTGCCGTACGTAAATTATATTGCATTTTTACGATTGGTTTGGTAATCCCTCTGTTTAGACTTCCAAAGCAGTCACTTTCGTTCCTTTTCAGACTCCTTAAAAGAAAAGGTCCATTTGAGCACTTGTCACTTCAGGCTCATTAAAAATTGAAGGCAACTAGAGTCATCTTTAGATTTTTCTCGACTCTTAAAAATTGAAAAAGCAAGTTGTGTTAAAGCGTCATAAAATTTATTTTATTCGGAATAACATCACTATTCCCTCATTGGTCTTAGGTTCAGAAAATGGATTTCACCAATCAAGGATTTCCCCTTGGGGGGAATCCTAGTCCTTTCTCTTCTTGGGGAGATATTGGTGCTCCATACATAGCTACATTGTCCCTTCCAGGACTCACAATTGGCCTGCCAATATGGCTATTCTGACCTCTAACATTCAAAACGCTGTAATTCCCGAGCAATCAGGTTAGCAACCTGATGATACAAGAGTTGTTCCCCCACCTTCCACTTTGTTTGTTTCTCCCTCTCCTTCTTCCTCTTCGCTTGGTGAAACTAGTAACATTAAAAACCAAGTAACTGAGAAGAAGAAGAAAGGGAAGGAGAAGAAGAAGAAGAAGCCAATGGCGAAAGGGGGCAACCATGCATCGTTTGGTGAAAATCCACACACTGCACCATCCAAACATAAATCTCCATGTGTCATTTGCAAAGGGGACCACTATCATCGAGATTGTCCTTGCATCTCTCGGATCTTGAGAGATTGGTCTCCCCGCTTGCACAATCCGGTGTCTTCAACCTCTGTCGATTATGTTGAGAGTACACCATCAACTAGTGAAAATGAAGTCAATGGACAGAAAGGAAGATCTAAATTTCCTTGTAGGCTGTGTGAAGGCAATCATGCCCTCCACCGTTGTCCTTTCCTAGATGAAGCTAAAAGAGTCTTGGATAACCGTCTTGCTTCACCGCAACGACTTCCTCCTGGATACAAGAAACTCTTGCCAAGTCCACCACTAGTTGAAAATCTGACGGACATACCTCTGTTGTTGGTCGAAATGCCTATCATTGAAGATAAACCCTCTAAGTCCACAACGGACCAAAGTCAATAGGTCAAGATGGCAGTCGACCCAGTTTTGTCTTCAGAAGGTCCACCTTCGGATGATACAGTCTCCAAAGAGAATGAGAACGACACTGTTCAAATTCTTTTTGTTAACACAAAATCCGATGAACATGGGGGCAATCTACCCATTCCTTTACCACAGGAGGGAAGTTCCTCAATTCAAGAGATTCATCCGGCCGTTTATTCGGTCCCTCCTCCAAGCAATCTAGTCGTTTCCTTTGATTGGAATCTACTAGCGAGACCCCGCTTACCATCTAATGTACCATTCTGAATCATAGTACAAGCTTACAGAATGATCATGGTTGGTACTATCCTAGATGAAGGGGCCTCCGTGAGTATCCTTTCCTCAACTGCTTGGAAAGCGCTTGGTTCGCCATCGCTTCTGCTTGAGATTCAAAATTTGTCAGGCTTCAATAAAGGAACCAGTCGACCGTTAGGGATCCTTCCAAATTTGCCTATAACTTTGAGGAGGAAAACCATTCATCTGAATGTGATGGTAGTCCAAGGGCCTCTAGATTACAATCTACTCCTTGGGCGTGACTACATTTACAACATGGGAGCTATTGTTTCCTCACTCTTTCGGGTGATGTGTTTCCCGTATGAAGGTATAATGGTCCAACTCGTTGACCAACTTTCATTCCCTGGTTCAAACACAACTACTAGTCCAATGCCATCCCTAAATGGTCTCTTTGCACAAGGAATGTCTCATCAACCTCCAGTTCATCCACCTGATGATCGCGAGTGATTTGGTGAATGTGACGAAACCCAGGGGGCACGCGCCCTGGCCTGCTTCGGCAGGAAAACCCTAGATATAAGATATGTTTCCTTGTAGGATATGTGATCAATCTGACACATCCGTCCGTTTAGGAAAATGGGATTAGTTTGGAAAAGTATTTCCTCTTCAAAGGTTATTTGGTTGGCAGTGGATCCACACCTTTCACCTTTGTCTATTTTGATGGACAGAACCAAGGAAGTGTTTTGTCTGCAATGTGCATGAAACAACCTTGCTTTAATGCAAGAACTTCCATATGGTAACCTGGAAACTCTACTTTTTTTTATACCTGGGGCATGCAAACCTTTTTTACGCAAGTGAAAAGCGACCAACGTAACTCTAACCCTGTAGTTTTTACTAACTTCAATTGCTTAGGTTAGGTGATTGGTCTAATCCACCATTCACCTTTACTGGGACCAGCGGTGATGGCAAAGTAAAGGAAAAGTTTTGTATGAAACTATCCTACCTAACCTCAGTAGTTCATTAACCCTTAGGACAATAGTTGGTTGTTCCTAGCCTGCATACAAATGCTTCAGAGCAAATTTTCGCATGGGGCAAGCTCCCTAAAAAATGAACCTACTAATGAGAGACATCCTTAAGTATACGACTGGCCTGAGCATGTTTCCGTGAAGTTCAAGCTTGTTAAAAAATAAACCTAGCAATGAGGATATGTTCCTACAGAGTTCAAGCTCATTAGAAAATGAACCCACCTTCGGTAAATAACCTTTGTGATCGCATCACTATCAGCTTCTGAGCCTTGGTCGTGTTATTACCATCACCTCCACTTTTTAGCCGATCATACACCTCCACTTGATTATTTACCCTTTTGAGGAACAATTGCGACGAGTGATTCTGTTAGCCACCTTCTTTACACTACCGCGATTGAAAAATTTCCAAACTTACGTGGAACCAGTCGCTACCCGAAAACATCACTCATTCCTAAAAAATGAGTCCCTTTTAAGCTCTTTTTATACTCATAAAATATGAAAATATTGCCAAGCAATTCGCCTCTCCAGCTCGTTAAAGTGATTGGAAGTGCCATCCCTCCTCTATATTTTAATCTTTTTGGACCTGAGGGATCATTACATAAAAAGATCGAGTGCTTGTCTTTTTTGGCCTGCTAAAGTGATCGGAAAAGTCATCCCTTTCGTATTATTTTATACTTTTTCGGACTTAAGGGATTATACTACGAAAAAGGACTACTGGAGTTTCTTTTCTGTCTCTTTTTAGATTCTCTAAAACTGAAAAGGACTGAGTTATCTTTGTCATTAAACTCGTTAAAACAATAGCGACAAACTTGTCCATACGGACAAGAGCGAGTTTCACTGTCGCTAGGCTCGCTAAAACATAGCGACAGGTTTTCCCAAAGGGAAAACTATAGAACAAGTATATGTTATCCTCCTCAAGCTTGACAAAAATAAAGAGGTAGTCATCTGCAATGAACGGGGAAAAAGGGAAGAAAACTTGAAGAACTTCATTGGTAGCAGGTCACTCTTGAACATGACAGTTTCACTCCATCACCATGATTGAGTCGGGTTGGGTTATTCCATTCATCGGTCATATCACCATTGGTCCTCTGTACCATCCATTTTTTGGGTTAACACTACCAATCCATTTCAGTGTTTCCGATATGTTCAAGAGAAGTTGCTCAGAGAATTCACCAACCCAGCTAATGCCTCATCCACTACAATAACTTCATGCTCCATTTTTTCATGACTGCCACCCTAAACCTTGTATCATCAGATCGTTTTCACCTCCACAAAATCATTTGCTCCGTTCCGTGTTGTTGATGTGGGATTCATTAAGGCCCTCCTACGACGGGTCACTTCTTGTCGACATCAGTTCATTATCCAGGAAGTTGTCTTAGGAACAACCCTTTCAGTACTTTGAAGCTTGCATGCCTTGATGGCAAGTTTCTCACTTCGGGCGACAGGTTTACATCAATGGCCTTCGACCGAAATATTTTGCATGGTGTTCGACATCGACTCATGTATTCACACCACGTGAATTGTATTACAGTACCTTGAGGGTCATTTATCATTATCGATGATTCCTCTTGCGCCTATTAATAGCTTATATCATTGGCTGGTAATTAGGCAATGTCTTTCCATGTTTGACACGAGAACATTTTTTCACATGGATCGACTTGTACTTCGGGCGAAGATTGAACGAGTTTGAAGACCCCAGATCTAGTTTCATCCATCCGGGCTGCGATATATTCAAGAAAATAAAGACATCAAGTGTACTCCATAGTTGCACAGATAATCATCCAACCTAAGGGATGATGGCTCTACCAAAATCATCAGTCTGCCACACAGATGATTGCCAATCCTATGTACATGAAAATGAATTTATAAAGCTGAGCATGGGAATGCTCGCCTCAGCTAGATCATGAAAATATTATGAAGATAATGTATTCTATCGTATCTTATTACAGGTCACCTTCCAGTTCGAAAAACCTCGGATCCTCATGATAAAGCATTTCACTTGACATCAGAAGATTTACGACCTCATGCTTTAGGGGAAAACTGTTATAGACATATTTGGGCACATGCAACCCCAATCACATATGTCCATAAACCAAGGGCTTCTAAACCCCTAAAAGTGTTGTTTCA
>APFE030656842.1:84797-132560 GCA_000404065.3 Pinus taeda
CTATCATGGAGTGGCCAACTCCTAGGAATTTGGATGAAGTGAGACCATCCATGGAACTAACAGGTTATTACAGGAGGTTCTCATATATTGGTTATCTTATTACATCTTTGCATAAGAAAGGGAAGAAGTTTGAATGGATCAAACAATGTGCAACTAGTTTTGAGAAATTGAAGCATTTGCGTACAAATTATCTAGTCTTGAAGATTGCAGGCCCTAATAAGGAGTTTGTAGTTTGTACAAATGCTTGCAAGGAAGGAATTGGTGGAGTCACGATGCAGGAAGGGAAGGTGGTATTATATGAGTCAAGTAAACTGAATGAGCATGAGAGGAACTATGTGACTCGTGATCTTGAGTTGGTAGCTATCATTTATGCGTTGAAGATGTGGAGACATTATCTCCTTGGCATGAGGTTTATTCTGATGAGTGATCATAGTGGACTGAGGTGCTTATTTCACCAACCAATCTGAATGCTAAGAAAGCTAGATGGTTGGATACCCTCAGTGAGTTTGACTTTGAGATTAAGCACATCAAGGGAAAGGAGAATAAGGTTGCAGATGATCTTAGTAAAAGAGTGCAGGTAACTCATATTTCAGTTGTGAGCTCTTATGGGACAAATTTATAGGAGCAGATCTTATAGGCAGGACAAAATGATGATAGGTACCAACAGCTAAGGCACATGTTACAACAACAGGGTGAAGGTGATAGGGATGAGGAGTATCACCTCATGGAAAATGGTTTGGTGAGATTCAGGAACAAGATTTATCTGCTGGATAATAGTGAGTTCAATAAGATTATCTTAAGCAATTTTCATGTCAATCTGTAGTTAGGTCACCCAGGATATCATAAGACATTTACAACAATTAAGAAGTTCTATCATTGGTTGATATTGAAGAAAGAGGTGGTTGAGTTTGTTACTAGACGTTTGGACTATCAATAGGTAAAAGCAGAGTGAAAGCACCCAACTAGTTTATTTTAGCTGTTTCGATTTCAGAGTGGAAATCGGATGTCATTTCCATGGACTTCATTGCAGGTTTTGCAAGGACACCGAGACAACATGATTCCATCATGGCTATGGTTGACAGGTTTAGTAAGGTAGCTCACTTCATTGCAGGTTTTCCAAGGACATCAAGACAACATGATTCCATCATGGCTATGGTTGGCAGGTTTAGTAAGGTAGCTCACTTCATTGCGGTAAAATATGTGAATTCAACTAGTGATGTAGCTCAAATATTTATAAGGGAGATAATGATATTGCATGGTGTTCCCAAGAAGATTATATCAGACAGAGATTCCAACTTCATTTCTAGGTTTTGGAAGGAGTCGTTTGTAGGCTTAGGGACAAAGTTAGCCTTTAGTAAAACTTATCATCTGTAGAAAGATGGACAGACAGAGAAGGTTAACAAGATTCTTGAGGGCATGTTGAGGATGTAGGTCATGCATCAACAGAGGAAGTGGGAGGAGTACCTTTCACTGGTAGAGTTTGCATATAATAATGGGTATCAAGAGTCCTTGAGGATGAGTCCACTTGAGGCTCTTTATGGGCAGAGTTGTAATACTCATATTAGCTAGAGTGATATAGTGAACATGGTATTTATTGTACCATATATGTTGGCTAAAATGGAGCAAAAGATGCAGGTTATCAAAAGAATTTGAAGGCAACACAGGACATGCAGAAGAGTTATGCAAATCAACATAGGGAATTCAAGGAATTTCATGTTGGGGAGCATGTGTACTTGCGCATCAAACCCAAGAAGAGTTCCTTGAGGATTGGTTCATGTGTCAGGCTGGCACCTTGGTATTGTGGGTGTTTTGAGATCCTTAAGAGGATTGGACCAATGGCCTACCGACTTGCACTGCTACCAACAATGAAAGTTCATATGCTTTCCATGTTTCATTGCTTAATAAGTATGTCCAGGATGATGATCATGTGATTGATTGGTTTGTACTACAGGTGGAACTAAAGGGAGAATTCCAGGTAGAACCTTAGTGCATTTTGTAGCAGAAACAACTCATGCTTTGGAACAGAGCAATCAAGTAGGTTAAAGTGCAGTGGAAGCACTTTGGGCTCGATGAAGTTACCTGGGAGATCACTGATCAGATGTGGGCTATTTATCATTCTTTATTTGCTGGTTGAGAAGATGCGTTTGGTTTATGTGTTTTGGTTTATAGTTATTTATACATACATGTATTATAGATATTGCAATGAGTTGTGTTATAAATCTCCAATAAGCAATGTGTTATAGATACTGCATCGAGTTGTGTTATACAACTCCAATAAGTAGTATGGTGTTCATGTTTTCAGCGGTTTGGTATGATGTAAATGTTTCATCGAGATGGGTTATAAATCCCCATGGGCAACATGTTTTGCTGGTTATAAGCGTCATTAAACATCAAGGATGGTGTTCCCCTAAGGGGGAGGGGTTTGTAACAACCCATGGTTGATTTCCAATGTAAATAAAATAAGACCAAGGTCATGGGACACATATTACAAGCTGAATGTTGCGAAAACACTTTAGTAGGCATCACTTCTAGATTATTTATGGGTATGGAAACTGGCATAATCATTGGTAAAGGAAAAGAGACAATAATTGGAATTTTATTTATGAAAATAAAGGAAAATAGGAGAAAAGGAAGGTGAAGGGACATAGATTTGCATGCAAGGGAAATTAGAGGAAAAATGAAGGAAAATGAAGAGAATAGAGGCATCAATGATAAAAAGGCACCAGAGAAACAATTCACAACTTCTAATCAGTGTTAGAGATTTTTGACAGTTTTGTGGTGGAGCTCTAGTTCATTCTCTCATACTCTTGCACACTTAGAGAATTTTTGGAGTGTGCTTGGAGCACTCTAACATTCATTGGGTTTAGAGAAAGAAAGCAAAGGAAAGCAAGTGAGTGCAAGGGGACAGTTGGATCAACAACTACAATAGGGATACTCTGTAGGTAATAGGTTGCATGTGTGATTTGCTTGTATGTGATTCCTTGGTTATATGTTGTCATTGACATGGATATTTTCCTTGATTGACAGTTGTTTCAGGCTTGCCTTGCCATTTCCTGGATAACCATGACGTTGTGGGTTTTCCACTTGTTTTTTTATTGGTTCTTAGGTTCTCTATGAATGTGGGTTGGAAAAAATGCTTTGGAAGCCTTGTAACAACTTGGGTTGAGTTGTTAGTTACTGGGATCGTAGGTTGGGATAAACACTCTTGAGCCCTTGATGGGTTGAGTTACTAGTTTCTGGAGTTGCATTTGGAACAAACACTTTGAAGCCCTAGAAGGTTGTGGGTTGAGTTATTATTTCCTTGAGCCATCAACAACTTGGGCAGAGACCGATCTGGTTGATGTTAGTGATTTCCAGACTGTAGAGGTGGAATCACTATGGTTGAGGGTTGAGGTTGTTTGGCCTCTAGAAGCCTTGGTTTATTCCATGAGATCTCACATTCGTGCTTGGAATATGGTGTGGGGTGATTGGATGAAAGAGATATTTGGTTCTACCCAATATCTAGTCAAGTGGTACATGGAAGTCCTTGACTTGGTTGGCATTTTAATATGTTAATATGATATATTTTCCAAATGTGATATATGAACATTTGTGGTGATTATGCTCATGATTTTGTGGTTGATTTTCCATGGTTTCGATTTGGTTTATATGCTGGTTATATTATGTATATTATCTATGGCTCTTGACATGTTTTGATGAAAATTTTAATGGTTGATGAATGCATAGATAAATAAGTGCTATTGCAGCTAGCTAGAGAGGGGTTGGAGCTTTCTTGGTGATTATCATATGAAGACAATTAGTTTATGATCAGATATGCATTCATCACCTGTAACTTACATGTTTTCCATATGTTTGACGAAATGTTTGTTATGTATTATGCATATTTGGCTCAAGTTCTTGCTTGATTTTTTATTGGTTGGCTTGTCACTACCTTTGATTACATTCTGGAAAGTTACAGACAGTTCTGGGTAGTCGTCTAAAGGCTAGCTTGAAAAATTGGCTTAGATCTTGGAATCATTGGCAATGAACTAAGGATTTTAGGTCATGTTGTCACTCCTAGAGATAACCTCTGGGTTCATAGGAGGCCAGTGCCTAGGACATCTTAATTAGTGTTGTCAGATTTGTCTTAAGGACTTGTAACACCATAGTTTGTCAAAAGTAATTCAAATAAGATGGGTTCAGAACCATTCATAAAGATACAATGTATTAACCAGCGTACATGCAAGAATACACAGGAAATAATACTCAGTCAGTGGTGGCCAAATCAGATTGAGAACTTGCAACAAATCAGTTGTTAAGACAGATGTAATGGTGGAAAACAGTAAAGGAGAAATCCATCATATAGAGCTTAAACTTGAAGAATTATATATATCTATATTTAGAGAGAAATTAGAGAAAGGAAATGTTTATGGAATGCTAAGATACATGGAGTGCTTTTTAAAGATTTAATTTCCACACCAATACACGAATTATCCATCAATAACTTGATCAAAATGAATCTGATACATGCATTTTCCATCAATAACTTGATCGAAACGAATCCGCATCTAATGAGAAATATACCTAGCAACTATGTGACATGAAATCTAAGAAGAATATTTAACATATATGAAAACACAACGAGATATGAACATATTGCAATCCAATAAGTTGGAATCACCAAAAATCTCGTATTAATCTTCTGAGTAATGTGCATACATCAAGATTCATAATATTGCCTTCATGAAAACGGAAAAGGCCCTTTCAAGAGTTATTTCAAAAAAAATTGAACCTTCTTTAAGTGTTTCTTCCCTCCTTTTATAAGGAGATGGGGAGCTTGAAAAACAATTAAAAAAATATCTTAGCTGATTTCCATCTATTTGATCGACTAGCTATGTCGGTGTGCGAAGGCTATGCCGCCCAAATCATTGCAAAATATTTGATTCCTCTTTAAAATACAAAAAATACAGAATAACAAAACATGAAAAAACTGAATGATAATCATAGAAAAATATCTCCATGCCATTTCTTGTGATCGCCTCTGACCAGTCCATGTCTTTGCCATGATGTTCCGCTTAAGCTACTTGGCCAGTTCACCTGTCATTTTTGCCTTAACTGCTTGAATTTGCCATCTTATGGAGTTGGGAGCGATCACCCGTGATGGACTTAGTGGTGTTCTGTAACACAACTTCCAACTTATCCATCTTTTAACACGTATGTGTTACACTATCAGAGCCCACTATGTCCTGTAACATTTCCATAATTCCACTTCGGAGCTGCAACTCATTGGAACTTTATTCTTAAAAGACATTACGAAAAAAATGAGTTTCAATGCCCTTGGCCCTTTTTCCATTGCTACTTGAAAGGTGCATCCCATAAGATAGAGGGTTGTGACCGGTCGCTTAGCCTTAAGGTGCTAAGCCTTCAGACTCCTGTTGAGGGCCATTCTCCGTTTGTTAACAACTCTCCGACCTTGGTTCTTTAGTTCTTCTTGACCATGTGCCAGCCAAATACCAGAGCCCCCTTATCAGAACTTTTTCAAGTATCAAGTGTTACAAGGTGCTGACATCTTCAACCTCCAATATGCAATCTCCAATATGACGTCATCACTTCCACGTGGCAGCTTATGAGTGGTGACATGTGTCACCCAGATTTTCCCCCTTAGGCCCTCTCAAAACGCCAAAATTTCCTGCCACGTGTCCTTACGTACCACCATGTCATGCTAACGTTAGATGCCATTGTAGATTTATTGGAACCAATCCTATGTCGCCACATGTCTCGCTAGAGGAGAGAGAAAAAAGACTTCCCACCTTTGGTTTTGCAATGAAATCCTTTGTTAATCCTTTATTGGCATTCTCGACAGTTTTTAACACTATTAGAACTTTTTGACTATCGCAACTTTTAAAAGGTTTACACTTTCAGAAGTTTTGATTCTTCAATTTCCGATATGCCAGGACCTTTGATATCCGATCGCTGATACACCTGATGCTTTGGTGTTGCAATGTGCTGGTATGCTCGACCTTCAATATGCGATCACCGATATCTTTGGATCTCTGATATGCGATCACCGATATCTCTGGACCTCCAATATTGTTGACCTCCGATATGCGATTGCCGATATTCTTTCCTTCTTGAGGCTTTAATCCTTGAAACATCAATAGACCATATCTTTTGATCTAGGAGTCCATTTTTGGACTTCTACATATCGTTGGAAAGCTTCTTCAGAGTGATTTCCAATGGAGTCGGTCCGATGTAGACTTTGAGTCCTTCTACTGCTTGGAAAATGACTGTAAAATTCTTTTCTCATTTACTATCTGGACAACTAAAAACACATTTTGTAGTAAGTAACAACATTGGCTCCAATTGGGGATAATGCCTTGCTGGAAAGGTATTGAGAACCTCCAAACTAGTAGCCTTCACCATTGGGCATGGAGTCAAAAAATACATTGAACCTATAAAACCATAAAATCTCCATGGAAATTTATTTGTTGGGAGTCCTTTCCTCATAATACTAAAATGAAAAATTATCACTTCTAGAAACTGGAAATTAAATGCTCACCTGGTGAGATTATTTATGTACAACTACTACTTATGTACAAGGCTCAATTCACCCAAGTGAATTCAACCTTCCTATGATACCATCTCAATATCAAAGTATTAGACCTTATGCCATCGTTCTCTAGAAATTCAACAATTAAAACAGGCATGTAGCACATAAAATATCTGGACAAATTTTTTGATGTGTGCCCCCAACTTGATAGTTGATGCTCAACTCTTTTAATCTCCTCCATGAACCTTCTGAATCGGTTGTGTTCTTCAAAAACCAGTGACAAAAATAGGCATGCACCCCATAAGAAATCTAGACCAAAAATTTGACACATACCTTGGAATTTATGTATACTGTTGAAGGCCAAAGAAATATTCCATGTAGTCGACTACTAGATCATGGAACTGATGAGAAAAATTTGTAGTTGTCTCCCTTTCTTGAACAATTTTTAGGGGGGAATATTTCCGCAAAAGGCAACCACAAACATTTCTTAGCTCTTCAATTTTGGTCTCCTCTTGAAGAAGTTGCTTTTGGTCATGTTCTCCCCACTTATTTGTAAGAAAATCCCTTTGAAAGTATGCAACCATCTTATACTCCTCTGAATTATCTGAATCATATATTGGAGAAGGTTCTTGAACTTGTTCTCTAGGTAAAGGATGTGAATCATAAATTGGAGCCTCCTTGTTAACCTCATGGTGGGCCTCCTCTTTTTGTGCAACTTCCCATGATTGAGATGGTTGTGGTTATTCATCGATCGACTCCCCGTTGGAGTCATACACATCATAAGAAGGAGAATCATAAAATTCGGTAGAATAAGATCTCTGAGGGTTTATTTGCACCTTGCTAATTTCTCCTTCTTCCCTTTCTTGATCATTGAGTGATGCTTCTTGATGCAAGTATATGTTTTCTTGGAGTTGAGCCCCACAAACATCTTCAACATGATCATTAACTTCATAAATATTTTCAACATTAAAATGTGCACAAAAATATTTAAACAGAGCACCTGGTGGATATAATCTTTTGCAAAAGAGATTAAATGCTATGTGAAATCTCTTTTAGGAAGATATGCTACCATGAGGTATTGTTCTGTATCAAACTCTAGCATCTTCATCTAAATACATGAACAATTTCATTTTCACATTTTAAAAAACAATTCCTTGTTGTTCCATGCATTCATGAAAATCATTGAGGTGCTGGTCCGACCTTCTATCCATGTGTCCACTGAATCTAGGAAAATAGGTATACCATTCATGAACTGAAGGGACATGATGGGGATAACTAACAACAAAAGAAAAATCTAGTGGGGCAAATTTGTTGGAAAAGAATGTAGGAAAGACCATTTTGAAAACCCCTTTAGGTGAGTGATCTCATGTTCAAATGTAGGGGAAGTTTTATGTTGTTTAGCATTAGAGTGAGTATCATGCCTCCTTAAAGCCAGGATGACCAAACAATGATATAGACAATGGAGTCTTGAGGATGTTTACAGTAAGATTCAAATAGTGGAGTCACCAAGGTGAAATATCTTCAACCCACATTTCCCTTGCTCACCCGACATAGGGAATGTAAAAATTGTTGTACACAGGGAAAAGTATTTTGATTCGTTCCTTGATAATGGTGCCAGAGAGATGTTGTCACTCATAGAGATAGCCTCTGGGCTGATATGAGACCAACGCCTGGGACATCTTAATTAGTGTTGTCAGATTTGTCTTAAGGGCTTGTAGCACTATAGTTTGTCACAAGAAGTTAAAATAGGATTGGTTTAGAACCATTCATAAAGATACAATGTATGAACCAACATACACGCATGAATACTTAAATAGAGCACCTGGTGGATATAATATTTTGCAAAAAAGATTAAATGCTATGTGAAATATCTTTTAGGAAGATATGCTGCCATGAGGTATTGTTCTGTGCCAAACTCTAACATCTTCATCTAAAGAATACATGAACAATTTCATTTTCACATTTTCAAAAACAATACCTTGTTGTTCCATGCATTCATGAAAATCATTGAGGTGCTGGTCCAACCTTCTATCCATGTTTCCACTGAATTTAGGCAAATAGGTATACCATTCATGAACTGAAGGGACATGGTGGGGATAACCAACAACAAAAGAAAAATCTAGTGGGGCAAATTTGTTGGCCAAGAATGTAGGAAAGACCATTTTGAAAACCCCTTTAGGTGAGTGATCTCATGTTCAAATGTAGGGGAAGTTTTATGCGGTTTAGCATTAGAGCGAGTATCATGCCTCCTTAAAGCCAGGATGACAAAATAAGGATATAGACAATGGAGTCTCGAGGGTGTTTACAATAAGATTCAAATAGTGGAGTCACCAAGGTGAGATATCTTCAACCCACATTTCCCTTGCTCACCTGACATAGGGAATGTAAAAATTGTCGTACACAGCAAAAAGTATTTTGATTCGTTCCCTGACAACATCGCCAAAAAGATTTTGTCACTCCTAGAGATAACCTCTAGGTTGATAGGAGACCAACGCCTAGGACATCTTAATTAGTGTTGTCAGATTTGTCTTAAGGGCTTGTAGCACCATAGTTTGTCACAAGAAATTCAAATAGGATTGGTTTAGAACCATTCAAAAAGATACAATGTATGAACCAATGTACACGCATGAATACACATGAAATAATCCTCAGTCTTTGGTGGCCAAATGAGAATGAGAGCTTGCAACAAATCAGTTGTTAAGACAAATGTAATGGTAGAAGACAGTAGAGGAGAAATACATCATACATAGCTTAAACTTTAAGAAATCTATATATCTGGATTTAGAGATAAACAAGAGAAAGGAAATGTTTATGAATGCTAAGATACATGGAGTGCTTTTTAAAGACTTAATTCCCATATCAATACAGACATTATCCATCAATAACTTGATCGAAATGAATATGATACATGCATTTTCCATCAATAACTTGATCGAAACGAATCTCCATCTAATGAGAAATATGTCTAATATCTACGTGACATGAAATCTAAGAAGAATATTTAACATGTATGAAAACACAAAGGGATATGAACATATTTCTCCAATAAGTTGGAATCACCAGAAATCTCGTATTAATATTCTGAGAAATGTGCATACATCAAGATTCATAACATTGGCTCCATGAAAACAGGAAAAGGCCCTTTCAATAGTTCTTCCATCCTTTTATAAAGAGAGAGAGAGCTTCAAAAATAGTTACAAAAATATCTTAGCTAAGTTCTAGTTGTCTGATCAACTAGCTGTCTTAGCATGCGAAGGATCTGCCACCCAAATCATTGCAACAAATTTGATTCCTTTCTTTAAAATACAAAAATTACAGATTAACAAAACATGAGAAAATAGGATGATGATCATAACAAAATATATCCATGCCACTTCCTGTGATCGCCTCTGATCAGGCCATGTCTTTGCCATGATGTTCTACTTCAGCGACTTGGTCAATTCACTTGTATGCTCGACCTCCGATATGTGATTGTCGATATCTCTGGACCTCCGATATGTGATCTCCGATATTCTGGACCTCCAATACGTGATTTTCAATATTCTTTCCTTCTTGAGGCTTTAATCCTTGAAACTTTAACATACCATATCTTTTGATCCAGAAGTCCATTTTTGGACTTCTACATATCGTTGGAAAGAGTGTTCAGAGAAATTTCCAATGGAGAGGGTTTGATGTAGGCTTTTAGTCCTTCTGCTACTTGGAAAATGACTACAAACTTCTCTTCTCATTTACTCTTTGGACAACTGAAAACACATTTTGAAGTAAGTAACAAGAGGTCATAAATGTGTGAAGACTAGTTTATGAGTGTGATTCGAGGTTTATTACTACATGTATGTTGTGATGTGTGTGTAGTTGGGGGTTAAGCTTGTGGAAAAGCAGTTCCAACTCAGATCTGGTCATCAAAGGTTGTGGACTGACTTCTGGGTGATCTGGTGTTTCTGAGGGATATCTTTAAGTTGTAGGTGTGTCAACCCCACTTTCATAACTGGAACTTGGATGTCGGGTCATGTCATAGTGACACTCGTCTCATGTTTACCCTAACGAGCTTGTGAATTTTGATAAATGTGTGAGGAGGCATTACAATGAGTCTCAGGAACCTATCCCTTAATAGATGGCACTATAACCACAATATAACTTGATGCGTCTATGGATTCCACAAATGCACTTTTTGCCTTAGCAACCCTCGTATGTCCCCCCCCTACCATCGCTAACTTTATTGTTTCTTTTAGGAATTATTTTGTCATGTTCATTGTTGCTCCAAACTTTTGGGATTGCTTGTCTTGGGTAATAGACAATATGGAACAAGTTTCTAACTAAAAGTGGGGTGTTGAATGTCAATAGGATTGTGACCATCATCGATATATACAAGGTTTCTATGTAGAAGTGTCATGTAAATTACATCGTTAATGAGCTCATGGGCATCATCTAAGTGATTCACAATAACTTGAGTGAATGTCACCATCCAAAAGAAACAATATTCATGGTTGAAGTTAGGAAACATTATAACACGAAGCAAATACGAAGCGAGTACTCTACTAGAAGAGCTACATCCCACTGCATTACAAAAGAGTTTTGAGCTACCAATGCAATGCCTGGATATGATTATCAACAAAGTGGGTGGTTTAGCCTTGAGGAGTGAGAAGGGTGGCACATGGGTCTGGTGTAAGGCCCTGATCCACATGAGCTCTAGGTGTAGGGACCCTTCTTATATATATATATATATATATATATATATAATATAAAAATATATATATATATAATAATATATATATGAAATAAAATGTTGAATAAATATATAATCTATATCTATATATATATATATATTATTTTATTCAATATATTTTATATATGTGTTAGCCATTTGCTTTCTTCTATTGTTTTATTTAAATTTGTTATTGTTTGGGTTATTATACATAATCATAAAATCAACAAATTATTTTTTATTATTTTTTTAAATATTTTTTTATTAAATTTATATGGCTAAGAATAATTAATTAATGGTGACCTTAACTAACTAAGATAAGGTTATTACCTTGTGTTTAAACCTCCATGTCAATGATCTACTAATTAATTGAGATCGCAAAAAGGGAAAATTTAATGCTAGGAAGATGTGAAAGGATGACTGATAAGTGCATTGCAATGCTAACCTAGCCAGTATTAATAGAGAGTTAGAAGTTACATAGAGCTCATACACGATAGGTTTTAGTAGATCCATGGGGATTTGCTTAATATCAATAACACTTGTTTACAAGCATAATTAAAGGGAAACTTACACCCACCCTTATGTATGCATGTGTGAGTCAAGGAAGAGTAATCATTGTCTTGAGCTATACTAATGAGACTTATGTGCCATGCAGTTATTTAGCTCATTCAAAATGGTGAGGACATGAGGAAATCAGGGTTAGGGAGGGTCATCACAAGGACCACCTCCACCAAAACCACCATTGCTCTCACCAAGGTTGGCTCTCATCTTCCACTCCCTAGAGGTAACTAATAAAACATTAAGAGGGTTCCAAATAGTTGAGGTGGAGGCAAAGAATCCCCCATTAAGAGTGGGCAACCTCAAAGGATCAAGGGGCTCTGGTAGAGGACCTTCAACAAAGGAAATTACGAGGGAGCTCTATAATATTAAGCTTCCGAATTTTGTTGAAGGTTGTGCTAGTGAAAAAGCAAAAGCTTTGTTGGAAGGAATCAAAAGATGTTTCACACTAAGAGAGTATACTTCCAATTCAAAAGCTAAGATAATGATATTTTGTCTTAGAGATAACATCCTTAATTGTTGGAGTAACCTAGAGTGAAAAGTGCACCTCACTCCCAACACAGTCACATGGTAGTTATTTGAGGAAAGGTTCAGGAAGAAGTATCTACCAACATATTATGAAGAACAATAAGTAGGAGCCTTCCATGCTTTGGTGCAAGGAAATCACACAATAGAAGAATATGATATCAGATTCATGAAATTGGTTAAGTATGTCTCTTACATGGACACTGATCAATGCCAAGCAAATTGTTTCATCTAAGGATGAAACTGTAAGATTAGGGCACGAGTTCAAATGTGGAAAAAATCCTTTGTTGTGAAAACTATTGAAAACACTTGCTACGTAGAAAAGAAATTAAATTTGCAAGGGGGAAACAAAGTAATATGTCCACAACAACCAAGGTTTGTGGGGAAGGCCCCTCAGATCTCCTTTAGGGGAGGAAGTTTGTGGTCACCACATATGGAAATATGGTTGTACCCAGAGCAAGTAGCAGGGATTCAATGGCATGGCTACTACTGTAGCTTTGCTAGCACCTTTAGGAACTCGTTCAAGTCAAGGATAAATGCATGGGGTCCTAAGGAAGGAGCTCATTCCAAAGGGCCCCACAACATTATATTCAAAGTCTACCACACATTTCTTATTGGGGATATAGGGGACATGACTACCAACGTGATTGCCCCAAGTTACAACCTGGTAACACCCATAGAGAAGGAAATGCACCAATGTGAAAAGCAAGCAACCACCATAAAATATATGAAATGGTTGATAACCACCAATCTAAATGCCAATATGCTATAGTAGAAACCTTGGGTGTGAGAAATAATGTAAAAGTTAAAATTTTGTTATATTTTGGTGCTACAAATAATTTCATTTCACCATTTGCATCAGAAAAATGTGGGTTGGAAATCTATGGGAGTGAATACTTTAAACAAATCGAGATGACTTATGGGTAAAACAAGTAATAGGACCTAGTGTTGAGTAATGTTGGATAAGCCTCATGGTGTGCACAACTAAGTTGAAGGGATATGAATATGCACTAGGGACGTATGATGTAATCATTGAAATGGATTGGCTAGAAGCTCATCGAGCTTTGATAGATTGTTTGACAAATAAAGCGATCTATTTAAATGATGAAGGTATATCAATTGATATTCATGGCATCAAGAGGGAAGTGTCCCCACAATTCATCTCGACGCTGAAGGTAAAACACTGCCCCAGGAAAGGTTGTAAGTTATATGTATTCAAGGCCATAAGTGACAAGAAGGGACCCTCCCTACATCAACACCCAATTCCGTCATAAATTGAGGATGTTTTCCCCAAAGAGTCGACAATATTACCCCTTAAGAGAGAGATTGATTTCACAATCAAATTAAAACTTAGTGCAGATTCAATATCCAAGACACTGTATAGAATGACGACTCTAGAACATGTGAGTTGCAGATGTAGTTAAAAGAGCTGTCAGATTTGGGATTTATAATACCCAGTGTTTAACCTTAGGGTGTGTTAATGATTTTTGTCAAAAAGAAAGATGGATCCTTAAGATTGTGCATAGATTACAAGGACTTGAATCGAGCCACGGTAGAGAATAGGTAATTGATACCCAAAATAAATGATCTCTTCGATGAAATGAAGGGAGAAGTGGCTTTCTTGAAAATTGATCTTCGATGTAGACAACAACTATTAAGTATTAAGGAATATGACATCCTAAAAACTGCCTTTCAAACTCGATTGGGGCACTATGAGTTCGTAGTAGTGCCATTTGGTTTTACCAATGCACTAGCAATGTTCACAAGCCTTGTTAATAGTGTGTTTTGTAAGTATCTGGATCACTTTGTGCAAGATATTCCCATGTATTCCAAGAATGAAAAGGATCATGAAGAGAATTTAAGGGTTATGTTGAAATTCTCAAGGGAAAATAAGTTATAAGGAAAATTAGCGAAATGCTCTTTCTTTTAGAAGGAAACTCATTATTGTAATGTACCTCTCATATAATATTTAAATTTAATTGTTAATTTTATTTTATATATATACATACATACGTACGTACGTTTCTAAATGTACAATAATTAGTCTATGGATTTTACTTGGGATTTTAATCTCAATACACATTTATTAATTTAATAGATTTCACGGGGAAAACCCTAAACACCTAATAGTTTATCACTTGTTAAAGACTATATATCAAGCCCATTTCTACCCAAAATATGGTGATTAGAACAATCATTTTTTAACTTATGAGTATATAGTTATTATTTTTATCATAATTACTATGGTTTAGTATTAGCATCGACAACGTTGATACAAATCATTCATAAATATATCCCACTTTCAATCACACTACCATCAACACCGTATGTGACCCCATTTGCTATGCATAAACAATTGTTAACTTAATATGTGTTTACACCACATATTTTTTTGTATAGATGTGGGATATCGTACTATTAATTGATTATATAGTTAACCAAGTTGTTAAAGACTCTATTCGAGAACCTTCTAGACTTCTCTGCATTAATACGTGGCATAACATTATGTTACCACCTATGGTATTTTTGATCTACCCATTCGAAAATTGAGATTTGTTTGCGTAAGATCTATGATATATAAACAAACTAGGGTTTGAGGAGTTTTTATGACTACCCCGCTTACCAAACCCTCATTCAACTCTTGTGACTATGTTCGCCGCTTATGTCACTTCCTTGTTATTGAACTAGGGTTTTTATCATAGTTTTTCTTTATTCCTATTTTGAGGGTTGTTTACTTCAACTCCAAGTTGACTTGGACGCTATCCTATTGATTGCAATAACTGCTCCCGAGTTTAGTTTTCAACAATAAAAGTAATGAAGGTTATATATATATATATATATATATAATATATATAATATATATATATATATTAGATATATATATATATATTATCAGTTCCAAGTTTCTAGATTCATGTTTTTATTTCAGATTTGTCATTAATTAAGTTTTCTTTGGTGTTTTCATCCCCAAATTGTGCAAAGGATAGCAAGGCTCCTTCTTTGTCTCAGATTTAAACATCTTGATAGACTCAAGTTGTTGATTATTTGTTTTATGATAGATCAAGGGACATTGTCTCTAGAAGGTCATCAAATTTTCTTTAAAACTAGGAGGTGCAATTTTTTTTATAGCCTTACCTGTCTAAGGTATAAATTTCTTTATGTCTGCTACCAATAACTCTTCTAATTTCATATTTTTGTTTATCTCTTTATAGTCACCTATGATTTTCCTGGAGGCAATGCTTTCCCTTTCACTGAAATGGAAATTTTGCTCCAAAGCTTATATTAATTTTGAAGTTCAACACAACTTGTGTCTTCCCTCACTATGGACATCATTGTCTTCAGGTAAAACTATTTCTCAATATTTTCTATTTCATCCTTTAATATACTTGGTTATTCTTTCAATACAAATTTTGGTATGGGAATGGATCGTTGTATGAAGCCACTCCTCTTCCTAGTGTATTTTAGTTATATTATTTTCGAATTGGGTTGAGAAGAAAGGATTGAAAAAGGGTTTTGATATTTCTGACTTTATTTTCTAGTTTCTTTCATACCCTAACCTACTTATTGTTTAATGTTTGTCTTAAAGAATGGCACTATAGTCACTTGTAATATTTTGGGGTTTTTCTTTCAAACCCTACACGTCAAATAATCACGACATTTTTCTTTTGGTGTTTCCTATACTTCTAAGTAATATTACTTGTATATAGAAGCTAATGTTGATACCTCTTTGCTATTGTTGTTTTATCCCTTAATTTCCTTCCTACGTTATTTGCCCAACTTTATAAATATTGACTTTAACAAGGTAAAAACTATACCCTGTGAAAATATGTACATTTGACTCGTTTTTCTGTCTGTTTTAAATGGTTTGGCTTTCTATACACATAAATTGCGTAATATTTATAGTTGAGGTTGTAACAGCCCAAAATAAATATCTAATTAACTTTCTAATTATCATTAAATTTAAATCAAAGTGGCACTTACCTTAGCCAAATAAACATATAGTTAATAAATTAAATTCAAACTATGAATAGTGCTTACCTATGGTAGAAGTAGGCTTACCGCAACAAGGTTTTGCGGACGACTCTCCACCCAACCGTAGGCTCAATTGCGCAAGGATTTGCTACAACTGGCCACCCTCGAACCCTCAATCAACGTACCACTACCAGCGACTCCTATGTCTTAGAACACCATTCTCCCAAGAGAATGAAAGATAGAATCTTGGAATGATGGAATGCCTCCCATCCTCCTCCCCATCTAATAAATAGAACAAACATTGGATGAGAAACCACATGTACACACTCCATGTGTCTACATGCAACTTTCTTTTGATTTTTAGCTTTCTTGTTTTATTTTCTTCTTTTTGATAGTTTTCTTGTTTTATATCTATTTATTCTTATTTAGAGCTTTAATATGGTTATTACTATTTTTATTTATTTTCTTGTAAATATTTTTAATATCATTTATTATTAACATTTATGATTTATTATTTATTATTAAGTGATTTATTAATTATTATTTATTATTTGTAGTATTTATTATGTATTATTATATTATTATTATTATTTATTATTAAGGGGAGGGATATTACATACTCTCCCACTTTAAGGAACTTCGTCCCGAATTTAAGTTGAATTATTTATTATTTATTATTTTATTTACTTCATGTTGCCAACACCCTCTGCTGAACTAGTATAACCAGCAGGCATCGAAAGTCCCCAACACCCCGGGAAATCTCAAGGAATCTCTGCCCTTTCCCACTTTCAGCACCAGGCATAAGCCTGACCCGGTCTGTATCCTAGTCCAAGGTTGGCCTCAAGGCTCGTGCCTAACTCAGACCCCATTTGCCCCAAGGCAGGCATCGGTCCGGTACTTAATGACCCCAGGCATCTCGCAAGGTTGGCCCACTCCCTCCACAACTACTAAGGCGCATAGCCCCAGGCATCGAAGTCCTTTACATCCCTTCTAGACTTCGACATCCCAATCCAATAACAGACACCTAGCCTAGAACATCAGGCACTTGGCCTCCTCAATATGGTCCCATAGCTCTTCAAGAGCTATCCATCAAGAGCTATACACAAGACAAAGGAACCACTGGCATATGTAGTGTTGATTGATTTTTGTCCCTAGCCCATATGGTGTTACTTATTCTCCCTCGTGTGTATGGGCTCGCACGAGATCATCAAATAAATTGACCCTCTCGGCCCATTTGTGGAGTCCTGTGAATCATCACACCCCAACATGCAACCAATGCATTAACCATACCATCATAGTATCGTAGGAAATAATCCACATGCCAAGCCTTGCATGTCATCATGAGAACATTCATCAATGCTAATGGCAACATTATGACTAATAACGAACTGCATGCTCATGCATATCATAAATTTGTATGCAACTATCACATGCTTCACCTTATGAAATACCATTGTAAGTTAGATCATAAACGTATTTGCGTCAAAGACATATCATAACCTCACATAAATGAATCACATGTCAATAAACCTCATATTACAGCATCATAACTCTTATGCCACATTATGCATATCATATCCATGATGAGTATTCAATACTTATCATCACGTAGTAAATGAATATGTCAATATACCTTGACTTACGCATATCGCTATTATCGTATGGATACATTAACACTAAAAGAACCAAATGTGCATCATTATCCTCCTACCAAAACATCGTCAATATGTTTTCATCAAGTTGTCAATTTCTTTTCAATAATAATTTCCACTTCTTTCTACTAGGTAGTTGATCATTTACACCAACGGTATAATCATCGTTAAATTTTACATGAGGCTCATCATCTTGGGTCTTAATCTCTCGTTATATATTCTTCCTTCCCCAAGGAAATTCTGGTGAAATTCATTGTTTAAGATATTTACTAGTTATTCCATCATCATCTATTCAAAATTAAAATTCCTTGATTTACATTCATTTACCATTTGGCTTACTGATTCCAATACCACTATATGCAATTGCATATAAACATTATTTCATCATGATTTAATTTTATATCATGCTTAATTTACTTGCACGAGGATTTGTTGATTCAAGTTGACTTATTAACAATTAGCACTTCATCCACATAAATATTTTCTTATCCCATTGAGTTTGTCAGTTTCGTATCTCAATACCATTTGATTGCTTTATCATAAAAGACTCTTTCTTAAATAGTATCATTATTTTATATTTTTAAATAGTTGGAAACACTACTACCATCATTGTCCATTTAAATGTGAGGTGTTATGTGGAAACAACCTCTTTTAACTTTATGGGAAGTCCTACTCATGAAACAATGAGTGAAAATTAGTCAAGTACAACCTTTATTAATTGAATTTCACTTCTTTTGTCACTATGTACACAATCCTTCTCAAGGTATCCTTATAAAACTTCTAGCAACATTCCTTCCTATATCTTCCTCGTTTATTATCACTTGGTCATCATACAACTTTACACCTTCACATTTTTAGAATATGTAGATCATCATTATGACCATTACCAATCATGTTTCTCACTCCACTCATCAATACCTTTCTTCTTGATAGAACATCCCTTCATTTCCTCCTACTAGATATTCTTATATATTTTTCTCCTAGTCTTCCATGTCTACTAGCTTAAAAATGGAAATTTATTTACTTTATTCTATTTGACTTTAATTTTTCACCTCTAGTCATTGTGGTTTCTTTTCCTTCTCTCTTAAACATAGGTCCGATATACCTTGGAAATGTTGTTACTATTTCCTAACTTGGGTAATACTTGATAAATAAATTCATTAAGCTGGCTACCAAATGTAATCCTGTTTTAAGACATCCACATAATAAAATTACTTGATCCTTCATCTTGTTATCCATAATTCATTCATATAGTTAGTCACCTATTGAAAACTTTACAATGCGACTCTCCCATTGTTATAGATGTTGTTATGCACACAACTTATCTTCTCCAACCATTCTATTTTATCATACCTTCCAGGTTCCTTAAAATGACCTTCATTATTACCATGATTTTTCAACTTCCCTGGTTGATTGCCAATATTTTCTTCTTTATGTGCATCATCCTTTGGTAGACCTTATAGTGATACCTTTAGAGTACCAAGTTATGATTATACCAAACTCTTTCATTATGTTCTAAAATATGTTGTCTCTTCTTACCGATTTCTTACTTTTGTTGTGATACTTCTTCTCTACCACCTTAATTATCTGATCCAAGTGGGCCATAATCACATGCATTATCATTAGTTATCATCCCAATTTTTTTTTGCAAGTTTCTCCTTTCCATTTCTCCTTAGACAACTTTGACCATTATATGCAATTAACCTTGAATTACGAACCTCATGTAACATTATACTCAACATTTGAACTTTAATCCAAATCTGTTTTGCCACTGAGACTAAAAGATACCATCATGTGGTGTGTGTGTGTATATATTAATACATACATATATATTGGAAACCCAACTGTTTCACTCAAGAATGAAGGTGACTTCAATGGTAGCTTGATGATGTTTAATATACAAATGATATGAGTAGTAAATGAGTAGATACATGTAATTTGAATGGCAATTGCAATGCAAAACTAAATTTATTAGAAGATCATATTGAGAGAGTTGTGTTCTTGCAATAATAGACCAAATAAATGCCAAGCAACTGCTAAAGGACAATGAGAATAGCAATCCAACCCAAATAATGATCAACATTCAGTGAATGTTATCTCTGTGTTTTTAGATCAGATTGAACAATAAAATAATGAACAGATGCAAATGAACAATGACGATCTAAAGGTAATAAGATATCAGAGTTTATCCATTGTAAGTTGGGACAAATTTCACTATTTTAGAGCACTTTAATTGGTGACTAATTATGCAAATACTTCAAGTGCTATGTAAACTAAAATGAACCGGTGGTGAGTAGTTACCCCAGCATTAAAGATTTGTTCCACCACAAAAGCATGCCAGTATACCATATCAATCGTGCTTTCAGAGAATTATACATTGTCAATTATGGGTAGATTATCACCATCCAAGGTTACAAGATTATATACTTTTCCAATGAATTAATGAGTCATAACAACACTATATACCTTTAATTATGTGACTTAAGAAAATGAGATAATGGTTTTACCATGTAATGAGATTCTAATGAGAGTAGAGAATCACAGAGGAAAGCGCTGATATTCAAACCAAAGAATCTGTTGTCTATGATGATGCATGAGAAAAACCAATGAGGAACTAATGAGTGCATCAAACTTTAACTTATACTGGCCAAACACTTACAATTGATCTTCCAAAATAAATGGTAATACCCTTGGAATTTCAGGTCTCACTTCTAATATCATACTTTTATAATGATTCTAAAGAAATAAGATTCCTCACTTGAAGAAGCATAAAATAAGAACCAATATACTCAATAATTATTATCAGAGTCTAATAATAATAAGGTTAATAAGTTATCCTTATTATCAGAGTTTATGAGTTTTCATAAGATATATTTTATCATAAATTGTCAACGCTCACAATACTTAAACCATAAATTACCATAAATGATCAACAATTACAAATTTTGTAGTATAAAACCATTGAAAACATGAGTTAGAAGGTATTAATGATGTCATAATAAAGCTTAGAGAATTGTCTCAATGTAAAATCCAAATTCGAATGACTAAAGCTTAAGAATATTTGTGGCATTATTGTGTTAAAAGGTACTTGAATTTCTAAAGAAAATTTATTCATCATTATATGTCACACCAATATTAATTCTACAGATTCATGATTATTAAGGATAAAGATAAATTGAAATTTTGTGCTGTAGAGTGAAATATTTAAGTATCTGTTTAAGCAATCATAACTTATGTTAGAAGAATTAAATGGACTGCTTTTAACAAAATAAATTGTTAAACAAATTTATTGAATGTATCTTGAGATTCTTATGGCTATTAAATGATTATTCTAAGGAAATTTAAGAAATCAAACAACCGAAGAAATATTCGCCACCCGACCTAAAACGTGATCGGATGACTGGGAAGGTTATCTCTCCCCAAAACACAAAATAAAATCATTTTATTAATAAGGTGGCCCGCCTGCGAGCGCACCCACGAAGGCAACACCATATCAAACCCTTAAATTACAACATAAGGATCGAAACAAAATCAGGAAACTCTGGAACAAACATATTGGCTACAATACATTTTAGCTATAATGATTTTAGCACTTTGAAATCCGTCGGCCTCAATGTGAGCGATGTTGTTGTTCTGATTGACAGAGAGTAGGGTGAGGCATGGCAAACTATCACGGATTTTGTCAGGACGTTCATCGCAGAGAATCAGAGGAAGGTGCCTGCTTGTCCCTTCCCTTTCGCCTTCGTAAGCATGTAAAACAACAAACAACATGGTTTCTGTACATCCGCATGTCCACTTCTTCCAATGCAGAAACATAATCACATCTTAAAACTCAATACTCCCATTCATAGTAACTTGAAAATCGTCATTAGTATGCCAAAGATAACACAATTGCCACAACGCAATAATACTAATACAACTAACTCCAGAACTTTCTCCAAACCAAACAATGAGAATGAAATCGAATTGTAGTTAGAGTGAAAAGACCGACACAATGACATATAGAATGTGATTTTATTTATTTATTAAACGGAGAATATGAAATGAGAAAGGAAAATGCCCATTTACGCTATTAAACAGATGTAAATTGAAACAATTGATTGCTCAATTGGACTGACGATAAATCTAATTGTTAGCGTTCTTCGACCATTTGGAATTTTTTTAACAATGAATTATATTTTGGAATTTTACACTTATCTCTTTTGAAACTGGAAATCTGTTTATAATCCCTTGATATCATTCTTTCTCGAACCATTAAATCTTAAGCATTCTATAATTTCTTCAACAGTAATTTCATATAACATGTGGAACATCTGTAGGTAGCCTATAGTCCAACATACATGATTCAAAATAAAAATGTTTAGTACCTGCTTTTTTTTAATACATATAATGAAAGCAACCACCCACTTCCCTAGAATGACAATGACAATGAACTGCGGATCTTAGCTACTGAGTTTGTTGTAAACTAGATGGATAACCTTTAAATCATGAATAACTCTTACAATAGATGGAGAGGTCTCTTTGAAATAGGCTAGTCATGCTTAGGCGAGTTCTTTCCAATGGCAGAAAACAACATAGAGAAAAGCATCTATGGAAAAAATTGGCATTGTACGCGAAACTTTCACAAGGATTCAGTGAATAAATAATTGGCTGTTTTTGCTGATGTTGTTCGTTCTCATCGCTGCAGATTATGTGGAGAGGAGCAGGGAAGTGGCACACCTCACACCATGTACATTAGTAAGATTAGAACCCTTGAACTTAGCAGCGTTAAAAGACAAGAAGATGTTTAAAGACTGTATTAAAAGAAAAAGATCATACTTTATAAAGTGAATTTAGAAACCACTGGCTAATATGTATTTTATTATAGGATCACTTTATAGATGAAACTTAAAAGGGCTTTCAAGGCATCTCAATAAACTTGGAACAAAAGGTTCCCGTTCTGCTCGGCATAATGAGATATTACTACTTACACCAATATAGTTAAAAACCAAAACGGTCTCCAGAAGGTTATTTCAACACTCTTGTTGCTCTCTTTGCTTGTGTTTGTCATCATAATTTCTTTCCACCCAATATGGTCCGAGTTCGATTAACCGCAGAGAGAAAAACAGAGACAAGCATCAACCTCGTCACCACAGAAATATTAAGACCAAAGAACAAAATTTCCAACAGCCAACTATTGATCACAAAAAAATAGAAGCCCCATGTACCAGCAACAATTATACAACCATTTCCTTTATTCAATGAAAACCACAATTTTTAAAGTTGGGCTCAGACATTGACTCAATCACCTATCTACTCAGGTTTTCAAACACAATTTCTTAATTTTTGAACATAAACCAGCTAAACCCATCAAAACATTCAGAAAAGAAAACCGATCAAAACCATCAAAGCACAGATAAAAATAGCTGAAACCATCAATCCATTCATAAAGTAGCTGAAAACGCCAATACATAAACCATAAAGTACGAAGTGCATACTACAAAAAAAACCCATCAATCTAGAGAGAGTCGTAAACTTTTAAACCTATCAATCCACCTTCGAAATTAGCTATGTCAACCGCACAACTTAAGATACATAAAGACCCAAAAGACCCAAAATATTACACTGAAAACACTAAGAATGTTCGCATGAAACTTGAGAACGCAGACCCCTGGTGCGTCTCCTCCAATGCATGCATCAATGATTTTTTTTTTTTTTTTTTTAAATATGTCCATAGGCCCTAAGGCTTGAGCCTAAGCTCTGATACCATATGTAACAGCCCAAAATAAATATCTAATTAACTTTCTAAATATCATTAAATTTAAATCAAAGTGGCACTTACCTTAGCCAAATAAACATATAATTAATAAACTAAATTCAAACTATGAATAGTGCTTACTTGTGGTAGAAGTAGGCTTACCGCAATAAGGTTTTTAGGACGACTCTCCACCCAACCGTAGGCTCAATTGCGCAAGGATTTGCTACAACTGGCCACCCCCAAGCCCTCAATCAACGTACTACTGCCAGTGACTCCTATTTCCATTCTCCCAAGAGAATGAAAGATAGAATATTGGAATGATGGAATGCCTCCCATCCTCCTCACCATCTAATAAATAGAACAAACATTAGATGGGAAACCACATGTACACACTCCATGTGTCTACATGAAACTTTCTTTTGATTTTTAGCTTTCTTGTTTTATTTCTTTACTTTTCTTTTGATTTTTAGCTTTCTTGTTTTATTTCTATTTATTCTTATTTAGAGCTTTAGTATGGTTTTTTTTTCCAAAGAAAAAATCGAACTTTTTATAAACATAATAAAAAGTTACAGAGTATATGCCGTAGCATTCAGATTGCTGTATGATTTAATCATAGAGCCCTACAAGAAGTCTGCCCTTCCTGTCCAAAACTAGGAAAAATATCGCACCCCTGATTTGAAACCATGAGCCTCCTTTATTGAGGAAAACAACTCCCATCTCCAAATCAGTCATAGCAGAATTAACCGTTTTTCATATGCTGAAAGTCTCCATAGATAAACAAAAGCATGGCATCTATTTCCCGGGCCTCCTCAGCGAGGAAAACAACCCAAACAGAAAGAGCTTTAGTATGGTTATTACTATTTTTATTTTTATTATTTTTATTTATTTTCTTTTATATATTTTTAATATCATTTATTATTTATTATTATTTTTTATTAAGTGATTTATTTTTTATTATTATTTTGTAGTATTTATTATCTTTTTATTATTTATTATTTATTATTAAGGGGAGGGATATTACAGAGGTTATAACTTCGTGTTTTTATTTAAAACAATACTCCACTTCTATGTAGATCAAAGACGTTTTTAAGTTAATGGTAACGTGGCTATAATATTTTGCTTGAATTATGTTCTTTTCTTTTCCTCATTCATTTCACACATTTTTGGTTTGATTTTGTGCAGGTGGAGGGAATATCCAAATTGTTTCTAATTATTCACAAGTTTTTTTTTATTTTTTATTTCATGCTTATCTTTGTATCATCCATTTTTTTTGTGCTAGAAATTTCCTATTCAAATTATTATTACTGAATTAAGTTTTTATATTGCTTCACTCTAGGTACTATTACTCATTTACGGCAAGATAGTTTTTTCTTTTATGATTCTAATGTATTGGTCATCATCAACTCATACAAAGTTTATTTCTCGTCACCAAGTCGAGTATCTATCTCCTGGTTCCTGAGTTCATGCTTCGTGTGCCAAATTCCTTAACTTTGCTATATTATGTGAAGTCACATTTATAGACTCTTCTTGATTAGAAGTTTATAATGACTCTAATGCACAAAGACCTTTGTTTTTTCTTTTTCTTTTGAGGGTTTTCTAGCAACCCTTCAATATAACATGTTGGATTGCCTTTGACTCATTTTTTTGAATGATTAAAATATTATATCTATAATTTACTTCCTTTGTTGTGTACTTCTCATTCTCATGGTCACCGTATTAACATAAACACTCAGAATATGTTTATGCAACTCCTTTTATATTAGTGGGATATTAGTAGTTATCAAGAAAGAAAAAGATATATATAATTCCATTATAAATTTATAGTGTTTTGTTAGTCTTTTGATGAGAGTTTATTTTTCTTTCTTGGCAACTGCTAATAACCCACTAATATAAAATGAGTTACATAAACATCATGATTTCCTTTTTTTTGGATTTATTCTATCCACAAAGTTGTTAGCTTGTTTAACTATATATATATATATATATAAAATCTACCACTTAGTATAATATACTATTACAACCTTATTTCTTCTACTTAAACATCTTATTTGTTTACTAATGTCATTCTTACAATTCACAGAAAATGAGCTTTAACTCAAAAAGATTTATTCTCTGTTTCCACTAAGGCTCAAATAAAAATAACAGAAATATATCTATATACAAATATTTTACATGAGTATTCTATTTTTGTAAACCACAAAATTTATAGATAATATTCTCATTTCTCTATTCTCTACTCTACATCAACTCTGGGATTTAGAAAATAAAAAACCCTTTTCATTCTGTACTCTAAATTTATGAATAAAATTCATTTCCATATCATTTTCTCTTTTCATTGTATAGTAAAATAATTATTAAAATAAACTTAAACATTTTCTTTTACTTGAGAAAACAAACAAATATTATAGATAAAGATACAAACTTGATTAATTATCCAAAAAATTAATATTCAAGTACTTGGCTCCTCCTAACCTTGACACAACAAAACAACTAGTGTCCCCTGGAGCATACCAGGCTTGCAATTTTCTTTTCGTCTTCTAGTTCTTGTTTCTCTTCAATCTGTTCTACTCTCAGAATAAGAAAAAAGCAAGGAGACAAAATATTTTTATTCCACCCATCTACCACTCTTTTGGTGGTTAATAACTGCCTCCACCTCACCAACATGTGGTATGTAGTTATCTGCTCCTTAATGAGGACAACTACCATTTTTCTAGGAAACAATTAATTGATCAATATCATAATTCCTCAATTAAATCTAATCATCCATAATAGATGATCTAAGTGGCTTGAGAAAGGCTCAAAAATCAAAATCTCTGGATTTCGTCAAAACTAGGACAAGAACGTAGAACTCGTTGTCTTGATTCCAATGGCATAATCGACACCCAAATCTTACCTCGTATGCTCATGATATTCACAGTCAAAGTTTTGGTCAACTTGGTTATGCTGGCTAAATTTAGTAGGTCACTAACTAAATTTGGAGGTTTGCTAAATCTTGAGGTTCAACTAAATTTGGTCACCACTAATGGAGCGATAATTTGACACCTATCAACGAATTGAAATGGCGAAATTGTCACCTCTTTAACTTGTCCAGTTACCCTTAGAAATCGGATAACAATTTTTGAATGGTTATTTTAACAAAAATGAAAATATAAAAATAGAGGTGGCGAGCCACCAACCTCGCCACCCTTTCCCAACATATAACAAATATGCATTTAAAATGGGCGTGGGCCACCAAAATGGCGGACCCACCACCCGAAGCCGCCATATGTAATGGCCGATCATTATATAATGAAACACCAAATGTAATGGAGCCGGAGAGGATTGAACCAGCCCAACCAAAAATGGTTGCCCCCCCAAATATTTAAAAAATGGTAAATGACAAAATCAGGGGTCCCGCGGGGTTTGACCCTGAGATCTACCCAACCACCAAGTGCTTTATATAATTCTACAAATTGAGATACCAGTAAGGTTGCCTTTGAGATATCTGTCCGAGGACTTTTATAAAATCCAAAATTCCACATATGATTGGGGAGAGAATGGAGGCCGAGAACAAGCAACAAAAACAATAACATAGGGGAAATGCACCTAGGCGAGGCATGATTTTTGAGACAGAGAATATTGTAGGGGAATATTCTCTAGAATATTCCGCAATATATTCCCATGTAGAATCTTGGAGATTCCCTTAGAGCCAATTTTTGACGGTGTTAGAATTATGTCGAGTTTATACTCAAATGAACCAACTTTTAACCAGGACTCTAATGATACAATCCATTTTTTGATCTTAGCAACATATTTTTCGTCCATGTCCAGAAGAGAATCTTGTGAGGAATTTAAAAGATTCCCAGGGAGCCCAAATTTGATCGAGACAGAAAGGGGTCGTGTTTATACTCAAATTTCACGGTTTCCAAAAGGAACACAATGGTGTAGGTGGTTCCTTCAGCCGAGTAGACAATTTTCATGCCGTCCCCAAAATTGGAGGTATAAGGTGCATTGTTGCCATGTATTTATTTCATTTTGTTGAGATGATGACTTGATTCCGAGATCCATGTATGCCACTTTGTGAGAGGACCCTTATATGCCACTTTATGTGAGAGATTACTATTTTGTCAGGCTAAAGGATATCTTTTATGCGTGAGAGTTATTATAGAAGAACGTCTCCTGGGAGAGACATGTCACTGTAGTTAAGGGATTTCATCCTTGTATTGAAAAATATTGCATCATGTACTCATCATCTTCTTGCAACAAAGAATGAAGGAACCTCCTCGCTCTTGACATTGGTCCTGGAGACATAGTCCACACTAGGAAAACTCTGTTATCATATCATTGAGTTATGGTGGTTCATTATTATTTCTTCTTATTGGTTCCTTGTTTCATGTTGATGTTTTTTTAAAGTGTTACTAGAATATGCATTGCTCATGATTTCACAAGAAAATGTAAATGTCAGTAAAAGGTCCTATATAATGGGGATTTTTGTTTGAAATCATTCACGATATTTTCCCGGATCAAATGGTATCAGAGCGGTCTAACCTTTTTTACAAGGATTGTGAATTGAGCATGCAACAAGAAGGGAAATTGAGAAGAACCAAGATCTCTATGAGGCCTTATACAAGATGGAAAACATGGTAGATATAATGTTTATAGATTATGAGGAGAAAATGGAAAAAATGGAACAAGAGAAAGAGAGAATAGTGGGCAATGTTCCGTCTCCATATTCGGGTGAATATTCTTCTTCTTCATCTTCTTCTCATCATTCCAATGAAGAGATCAATGAAAGACTTCAAGAAAACAATGTTGAATTGAGGAGACTTCTACAAGAAGCAAAAGAGGAGAAGTAGAGATTGCAGCTTCAATTAGAGCCACGAAAGAGGCCTTGGAAAGGTTGAAGTGCAGTGAAGGCTTAATAGAACCATCATCACCTCCTTGAGAATCAAAAATTGAGGTAAACAATGTTGGTATTTCTTCAGTTTCATTTTCACATGATGCTATTTCTATTGGAAGAATTGAGGTACCCATTTAAGGAACCAACATGAGACTCTTTCCCAACATTGAGCATAAAGGAGGAGGACTTGGTGTTAATGGCCAAGGAATGACTCAACCCTTGAAGGTTGTATAGAGGTCTCGATTTGCAAGATTGGGGTACATTGAGGGAGAATTTTCGAAGGCAACAAAAGCATACAAGCCATCGCCGAAACCATCAAGGGAAGAGGATGCTGAAAACACATCATGATCTTCCTGTGATTGTGAGAATTTGCAGAGGAAGAACTAAGGCACATTATTCTTATTAGGCTTGCACCAGAGACAACCAAGCAAGGTATAAAAGGTATTCATATTTTAATGTTACTTTTGATTACAAGAATATTGTTAAGGATGAATGAAATTTATTGCATAGAAGACCATGTACTTTTTGTGGCTTGTATAACCATGTTAGTGTGAAGTGTTGGAAAAGAATGGCAGCAAGGAAGAGGACAAGACATGAAGACCCTTCTCCACATCATAAAAGGAAGAAGGTTAGGCAGGTATGGAGGAAGAAGAATTTTTTCAGCCATTGCAACAAGCATGGACATCAGAGCACCACATGTTGGGAGCTCCATTTAGAGTAGTGATCGAAGGGGGACTATAAAGAACTTGTGAAGGAACCAGTTAAGGAAGCTGATAAAAAAATGAAGCAACTACGGGAAGATGACCCATTCACTTTTTTGAGTAAGAAATGAGTAACATTTTTAAGTAGTTGAACATGCCACATTTTGTAAATCACATGTTGTGAAATATTTGTAAAAGTGATGAATAGTTTGCCATCACTTATGAATACAACAGTGTGATCCTTTTGGTTCTTTTGTTGATAGCTTGGGTATAGTTTCTATTATGGTTATGATGTAAACTTGACCAGTGAGTGTGTTATAAACTCTTGGAAATTATGGGATTTTCTTGTGTCATGTTTGGTCTTGTAAGGGAACATGTATTTTGCAAGTTGTACTACAAGTTTGCATAGGATATAGGTGTTGGTTCATCACTTATGGCTTTGAAGTGTAAAAGGTGAAGGAGAAGGAAGTGTGGCATATTAGGGAACTTGTTGTGCAGATGGGGGAGTACAACAAATTGCATATTTTGTTCATGCTTTTGGAGGACCAAAAGCTCCTCAGTAGGGAGGAATGATCCAAGTGGCTCTAGAAAATCTAAAAAATCAAAGTCTTTCAACTTCATCGAAACCAAGACCAGAAGGTAGAGCTCACTGTCCTCATTCCAATGATTCAGAAAACACTCAAATCCGACCTCATATGCTAAATATATTCACAGTCAAAGCTTTTGTCAATTTTCCCCCACTAGCTAAATTTATCAGCTCACTAACTAAATTTGGAGGTTCACTAAATTTGGAGGTCTGGCTAAATTTGGAGGCCACTAAAGAAGCTACAATTTGGAGCTATAAGCTGTCGGAAATGATGAAATGGTTGCCTCTTTAATTTGTCTAGTTACCCTTAAAAATTAGTTAACAACTTTTGAATTGTTATTTTAACAAAAATGAATATATAAAAATATTAAAATAGAGGTGGCGGGCCACCACCCTCGCCACCCCTCCTCAACATAAAACAAATATGTATTTAAAATGGGGGTGGGCCACAAAAATGGCGTACCCACCACCCTAAGCTCCAATATGTAATGGTCAACCGTTATATAACGACACACCAAATGTAATGGGGTTGACGGGGATTGAACCCAGTCGACAAAAAATCGTCAGCAGGCCCAATAGGCAGCCCTCAAATTCACACAACCCACCATGTAAAAAAAATGGTAAATGCCAAAATTGGGGGTCCCGCAGGGTTTGACCCCGAGACCTCCTTAATCACTGAGTGCTTTATATAATTTTTCCAACTGAGATGCCAACAAGGTTGGCTTTGAGATATACGCCCGAGAATGTTTATTAAAACCCAAATTCTCCTTTCGACTGGGGAGAAAATAGAGGTCTAGAACAAGTAGTGAAACTAGGAACATAGGGGAACTACACTTAGGCGAGGCACTATTTTTGAGATGGATAATATTCCATGGGAATATTCTCTAGAATATTTTAGGGGAATATTCTTTAGAATATTCCACAATATATTTCCATGTAGAATCTTGGAGACTCCCTTGGAGCTAATTTTTCATGGTGTTAGAATTATGTCGAGTTTATACTCAAATGCACCATTTTTCACCAGGAGTTTGATGGTGCCATCCATTTTATGATCTGAATAGCATATTTTTTTCCTGTCTCCAAAAGAGAATCTTATGAGGAATCTAAAAGATTCATAGGGAGCCCAAATTTGACCGAGACATAAAGGGGTAGTGTTTAAACTCGAATTTCATGTTTTTCCATAAGGAACGCAATGGTGCACGTATTTACTTCATTCAAGTAGCCAATTTTCAGGCCATCCCTAGACTTGGAGGCATAAGGTACATTGTTGCCATGTCTTTATTTCATTTTGTTGAGATGATGATTTACTTCCAAGATCCATGTTTTCCACTTTGTGAGAGAATCCTTACATGCCACTTTATGTGAGAGATTGCAATTTTCTCATACTAAAGGAGAGATTTTATGAGTGAGAGTTCTTATAGATGAATGTCTCCTGGGAGAGATATGCCACTCTAGTTAAGGGGGTTCATCTTTGTATTGACAAATCTTGCATCATGTACTCACCATCTTCTTGCAGCAACTAATGAAGTGACCTCCTCACCGTTGACACCAGGCCCGGAGATGTAGTCCACATTGGACGAACTCCGTTATCATATCGTTGAGTTATGGTGGTTCATGATTATTGCTTCTTATTGGTTCCTTGTTTCATGTTGATGTTTTTTGAAGTGTTGCTAGAATATGCATTGCTCATGATTTCACAAGTAAATGTAAGTCTCAATAAAAGGTCTTGTATAATGGGGATTTTTGTTTGAAAACATTCACAAAAATTTTCGGGAACATTAGATGCCTAAGACTTATTGATGGGTAATAATACTCCACAATAATTTGTAGCCTCATCTCTTTTAGCCATATGTACTCAAAAACTCTTTTCCAGATTTTTCTTTATTTACAAAAATAAAACATCTTAATCACAACTTTACATCCAGTTATTATCAGTAATAGTCTACTCATAATTAAAATTTCAAATGTTTTTTAGACAAGCATACTTTAACCATAAATACAAAACATGAAAATGCTAAAGTAAACTAATATTAATTCATGTAGAATATAATAATATTACTTGATGTGGTTTATTAAACTGTTTTTTAATTCAAATTTAAAAATATAATTTTGAACTAAATCGAGAATAATATTACTGGTTGTGGTTTAATTAAATTTTTTTATTTTATTAAAATTTAAAAATAAACTAAATTGTGATGTTTATTGTTTAAAATGTATTTTTGGATGTATAGATACATTTAGTTTTTTTAATTTTCTAGACAT
Source organism: Pinus taeda (assembly GCA_000404065.3). Taxonomy (NCBI): domain Eukaryota; kingdom Viridiplantae; phylum Streptophyta; class Pinopsida; order Pinales; family Pinaceae; genus Pinus; species Pinus taeda. Next base: position 116,901 of record APFE030656842.1, read on the forward strand.
TCAAACTTTGTAAATTAAATAATTAAAACTACAAATATTTTAGAAAAAAATCATTGATTTGTTAATTAAATTATACTTTACTTTACCATCTTTAAAAATAAAAAATAAAAGCCCATGGGGCTTTGGATTGACGGTGAATGGGTGCGCTGTTAAGGCACTCCTTGCGATAGGTCACCGGTTCAAATCCCCCGTGGGTACTTAGGTTAGTCTTAACGTAGAAAAAAAATAAAAATAAAAATAAAATAAAATTTTCATTATTGGTTATTTTATTTATTTGTGACTTACAAAAAGGTAAACTTGAAATCCCAAAAAGCTCAATCCATTAATTAAACCTCATGAGGTTAAGGTGGTGGAAAACCTGTATGCAAAGTCAATGATTAATGTAGGTTCCATAACTCCACTACACTATAGCTAAATATAGGCATTGTACTTGAGAATAAAATAACTTCCTTTTCACATGTGAATGCTTCTTCTCATTTTCCATCTTCACAATGTTTAGTGTAGCTGGAATGATGGCCCTTCTATTTGAAATCTATTCTCAAGCAAATCCTAACAATGGTAATACAAGATTTAATTTACCAGGCCAAGGGATATCATAATTACCTTGGGCACACCATTTCAGGAAAAGGGATTTTTGTCGACTTGGAAAAGATAAAGGCCATAATGGATTGGTCGGTGCCAAAAAATGCTCATATGGTGTGTAGCTTCATGGGGATAGCAGGGTATTATTGGAGATTTGTGGAATGGTTTTTGAAGATTATTAAACCCATCACCACATTACAGTGCAAGGGATTTTGGTATGAATAGATAAATCAATGTGTCCCCACATTCATTAAGCTGAAGAGGTTACTCACCAGCGCACCAATCCTTTCAATGCCTAGCATGGAGAAGGGCTTCACAATTTGCACAGATGCTTTGAAGTAAGGATTAGGAGCTATGCCAATGCAAGAAGGGGGAATAATAACTTATGCATCTAAGGAGTTGAAGAAACATGAAGAGTTGTATGCTACCCATAACTTAGAATTAACAGTTGTTATGCTACCTTTGAAACTTTGGAGACACTACCTTGTTAGGAGGAGCTTTGATCTGAATAATGATAAAGAGAACCTAAAGCATCTCTTCACTCAAAGGGATCTGAAAGATAGACAAAGAATATGGAGTGAATTCATGAGTGAGTGCAATTTTCGGATTTTGTACATCAAAGGAAAAGAGAGCGTGGTAGCTGATGTGCTAAGCAAAAGACCACAAACCTTCTCCCTAGTATCCTTGAGGGTCAATTTGAAGGAGCTGGTGTTAGAAAAAATCTTCGAAGATATTTGGTATCTAAAGGTTACATCAGTGGTCCAGTGTGAGAAGTGGATAGGACCAAAGGTTGAGGGCTATATCCTTGAATCATATGGACTATTGAGATACCAAGGAAGAATGTACATCCTAGTCGAAGGGACTATACGAATAAACATCCTTGAGAATTCACATAGAGCACTTTACTATGCACATTCTAGCATGAAGAAGATGTATGCAGACATCAAGCATCTCTAAATTGGAGATTCTTATCTTTCTTGGTAACTTGGTAACTACTAATATCCCAATAGTATAAAAGAAGTTACATAAACATAATTATTTCTTTGTTATATAATATTATATATAATATACATACGATTAATACTCTATAATTTACCGCTGAGTATAATATACTATTACAACCTTACTTCTTCTACCTAAACATCTTATTTGTTTACTAATGTCATTCTTACAATTCACAAAAAATGTGCTTCAACTCAAACATGTTTATTCTCCTTTGTTTCCACTAATGCTCAAATGGAAATAAAAATAAATATATCTATATACAAATATTTTACATGAGTATTCTAATGTTGTAAAATACAAAATTTATAAATGATATTCTCATTTCTCTATTCTCTACTTTACATCAAATTTGGGATTTAGAAAACATAAAACTCTTTTCATTTTATACTCTAAATTTACGAATAAAATTCATTTCCATACCATTTTCTCTTTTCACTGCATGGAAAAAATAATTTTGATAATAAGCTTAAACATTTTCTTTTACTTGAGAAAACAAACAAATGTTATAGATAAAGATACTGACTTGATTAATTATTTCAAAAATTAATATTCAAGTACTTGGCTCCTCCCAACCGTGACACATCATAACAACTAGTGTCCCCCCGAACATACCAGACCTGTAATATCCTTTCTGTCTCCTAATTCTTACTTCTCTTCAGTCTCTTCTACTCTCGAAATTAGACAAAATATTTCTATTCCAACCCATCTACCACTCTTTTGGTGATTAATAACTGCCTCCACCTAACCAGCAGGTGGTAGGTAGATATCTACTTATTCATAAGCTCTTGTTTCCCACTCTTGAGGACATCCCTCTATCTTCTAGGAAACAATTAATTGACCAATATCACAATTCCTTAATTAAATATAATCATCCAGATTAAATGTATAAGACTTATTGATGGGTAATAATACTCCACAATAATTTATAGGCTCATCTATTTTAGCCATCTGTACTCAAAAACTAATTTTCCATATTTTTCTTTATTAACAAGATTAAAACATCTTAATTACAACTTCACAGTAAATTATTATCGGTAATAATTTATTGATAATTAAAATTTCAAATGTTTTTTAGACGATCATAGTTTAACCATAAATACAAATATGCACATTTAATTACATTATTTATCAAGCTAAGGGATATCACATCCTGCCCTAGTTATATTTGACACCGTCTCGACGTCTTAATCAATGTCTTTTTGGAATTACACTCTAGTCTTTCAACTAGATGGAGAAGGATATGCTTCTTTAAAATCATCCTCCAACTCCCAAGTTGCTTCCTCTGGAGTGAAATGTTTCCATTGAACCTTCAGATGTGCTACATCTCTATTCCAGAGCGTGACTACCCTCCTGTCTAGAATATACAATGGTTATGCTAGGAATTCTCCCTCTGGTTCCACCTATACAACATTTCAACCAATTACATGAGATGGGTCATGTACATACTTTTTCAACATAGATACGTGAAACACATTATGATTTTTTAATATTGGCTAGTAGGGTTAGCTGATGGGCCACAGGTCCAATTCTGGCTAACACCTCAAAAGGTTGACAATATGTAGGTGTTAACCTGTCACAATTGCCAAGTATGAGTGTGATTTTCTTGGGTTTAACTTTTGAGCATACATGATCTCCCACATTAAACTCCTTCAGAACTCTTTTCAAGTATGCATAGCTCTTTTGACGATTTTGGGTTGTTTTCAAATTTTGTTTAACCTAATTGATCACTTCTTCTATTTCCTTTAACATATCTAGCCCCAACACTATTCTATATCTGGCTCCAACACTATTCTATCTTCAAAATGATCCCAACTTAAGGGTACCTTGCATCTTCTTCCATACATCACTTTGAAAGGGCTCAATTTCAAGGAGGTTTGGTATCCATTATTATAAGCAAATTTTGCCAAGTACAAATAATCCTCCCATTTAGTCTATTTTTCCTTAATATACATCCTTAACATATCCTCCAATATTTGATTAGTCCTTTTTGTTTGACCATTAGTTTGAGGATGGTAAGATGTACTAAAGTTTAACTTTGTTCCATACCTTCAAACGATGCTTTCTAAAACTTGGATGAGAACTTTGCATCCCTATCTGAGATTACACTTTCAGGTATTCCATGGAGTCTGAAAATTTCTCTCAAGAAAATTTTTGCAATGTTTATGGCTTTAAAAGTGGATTTTATAGGGGGAAAGTGTGCTTCTTTGCTGAGATTATCAACCATGACCATAATGGAGTCACGTTGCCTCCTATTGTTTGGTATTCTAGTAATGAAATCCAATGAAATTGTCTCCCATTTCCATTTTGGAATGGGTAGGGATTGCAACAACCTAGCAGAGCGTTGATGAGAACCCTTAACTTCTCAACACTTAAGACATTTAGCCACATATTCTACTGTCTCATTTTTCATATTTGGCTAGTAAAAATCCTTTCTAAACACAATAATTAACTTTTTGTAGCTAAGATGGCCAACTGTTGGATTTTTGTGCAACTCATATAAAAGAATTTTTTAAAGATTTATATCATCAGACACATAAATTTTGCCTTTAAACAACAATATGTCTTGCCTATCTATTGAAAAGTCAATCCTCTCTTCATCCAATGTTTCAGTTTTCTAAACTTTTTCCTTGATTTTCAGGTATTATGAATAAGAATTTACAACCATTTTGATTTTATCTACTAAGTTCATTGACCAGCTTGTTGCTGATGTGGCACATTTGATTAAGCTTTCTGCTTAAAGCATCAACTATTCTGTTTTCCTTTCCTTTAATATGTACAATCTCAAAATCATATTCACTAATAAATGCTAACCATCTTGCTTGTCTAACATTTAGATTAGGTTGATGAAATAGATATTTGAGACTAACATTATTTGTCCTCAACTGAAACTTTATTCTCATAAGATAATGTCTCTACATTTTGAATACATGAATGATAACTACTAATTCTAGATCACCAGTAGCATAGTTTTTCTCACGCTCTTTCAAATTTCTTGATTCATAACAAATAACATGATCATCCTACATCGAGACTCCTCCCAAACCTTCCTTACTTGCATCTCTACATACCACAAATCCTTGTTGGGATCAACCAATTTTAAAATTGGAGCTATGGTCAAGAGTTTTTTTTAACTTATCAAAGTTGTCTTTACACTTTTGGCTCCATTCAAATTTGGTTCCTTTATTCTGTAAAGAAGTTGGATACACAAGTTTGGAAAATCCTTCTATAAATCTCCTGTAGTCGCTTGTAATTCCCATAAGGGATTTGATTTCCTCTACATTTTTAGGTACTAACCACTCCATTATTGCCTTTATCATTTTGGCATCCACAACAATTCCTTCTTTTTATATACCATGTCCTAGATAATGAATTTGTTTTTGGTAAAATCAACACTTGCTGAATTTAGCATTAATTCATTATCTCTAAGAGTTTGAAGAAAAATATGCAAATGTTGATCATGCTCTTCTTTACTCTTTGAGAATACTAGAATATCATCTATAAAGACTATTACAAATTTATCTAGGAATGGTCTAATTACACTGTTCATAAGGCACATGAAGGTAGTTGGTGCATTAGTAAGCCCAAATGGAAGTACTAGAAATTCATAATGCCCATAAAGTGTGCAAAATATTATTTTGTGAATATCTTTATCCTTAATTCTAAATTATCTAGTGGTATCCTAATCTTAGATCAATTTTAGAAAAAATAGAATAAAAAAGTCATCTATCCTAGGTAAGGGATATTTGTTTTTTAGAGTCATTTTATTAAGTTGTTTATAACCTATGCACAACCTAAGAGTACCATCCTTATTTTTGACAAAGAGAATTGGTGCTCCCAAAGGAGACACGCTTGGCCTTATATAATTTTTATCCAAAAGTTTCTGTAATTGAATATTCAACTCCATTAACTCAAGAATTGTCATTCTATATGGGGCCTTTGAGATTGGAACAACTCCAAGTATAAGAGAAATGGTAAAATCAATATCCCTCCTTGGAGGAAGTATTGGTATTTCTTCTAGGAAAACTTCCTTGTAGTGTTCTAGTATAGGATATTCTTCTAATGATGGTTTTTTATTATACTAAAAAATATTTTTCACTTGGACAATGAACATTTGACATCCTTTTCTAGCACGTTTCTTAATTTGTATTGCAGAGATTTGCCTGACAAAAATCCTTCTTGGTATTCCTTGGACTAGGCAGGCTCCCCCCCCATCATCAACATAGGTAAAATAATTATATAAACCATTTAATATCACTCTATGTGATTCCAATCAGTCCATACCTATGAGAACATCATAATATCCCAAGGGTAATATATTCAGATTTAATGTGGTGTGCATTCCATTGAGATTTATCGTGAAATTTTGACTTATTTCAATCACTTTTCTTTTAGTTCCCATGGCCAACTCTACTAGCCTATGCTTGCTTTATTTCTCTTTTACAAGATTACATATTTCAACTACATTAGGGGAAATATAACTTAATGTAGATCCTAGATCTATAAGTACATAGACATTTTTTTCAAGAATTTTACCTTGAAATTCCACCATGGTGGAATGATAATATTTTTATCTCCCATCCAAATTCCAATGCAACATTGATTCTAGGTATGTTACACACAAAATTTACAGTAGATTCTTCTTGAATATTGTTTGATGCTACTTTCTTATTTAATAGATTTTGTGGACAATCTCTGCAAAAATGATTTTCACTAGAACCCCAACATTTTATTGGTGGTTTCACTGTCACTAAAATTTTTGTTTCTTGTTCTCGATCTTCCTTTCTGCCCCAAATTCTTTCGTTTGCTAACATTTCTGTTATATTATGCTGCTTGCATACTCTTAGAAAAGGCAAGTTTCTTAAACCCCTTTCTCTTAATATTGAATCTGCCACATCTCTTTGCTGCCCATTCCTTAGAAATTTCTCCTTTTTGTTTGCTCTGATTGAAACATAACTTTTCCTTTCTGATGGTCTCATCCATGGTCTTCAGGTTGTCAAATTCAATCCTTTCTCTATATGAAAAAAGGAGGCAGCTGATAAATCTGTGTATTTTTTCCTTCTCCTCTTTCGGATAAGGTACATATCGTAATAAACTCACCCATGGTATACTGTCCCAATTTTAGTTCATGGAACTCTCTAGCCTTTTCATCAAAGTACGTATCAGTCAAATATTTCTTTTTGAATTCTTTCTTGAACAACTTCCATGTCAAATTTGTGCTTCTAATCATTTTTACAACTTTATTTTCTTCCCACCATAAAGCTGCCTTTCCAGTCAATTGGTAATTTTCCAATCTTGATTTCAGGTTACTTGGATAATTGCATACTTCAAAATATTTGGAGATATTGAGTAGTCATGCCTATGCTCCTTCTTTAGATTCACCATCAAAATTAGGAGGCCTAATTTTCTTAATTTCTCCTTGCAACTAAGATGAGATCCTCTTCCTTTTAGTTATGGAGGTGCTACTCTCAGATTTATGTTCTTCTTTCTCTTCAAATTCATGCGATTTTGATTCACTTCTAACTATTTTCTTATGAATATTTTTTATTGACTCTGTTCTCTTCCAATTTCATCGACTTGTAGCCATTAATCTATTCCTGTTCTTATTTGGCTTTGGACAACCTTTCTTGATTTGCCTTAATATCATCTATGCTAGTTTTAAACTTCAAATTACTTGTAGTAATTCAGATTCTTGCCTTCCTGCATTATTAGTTCAATCACCCATCATTCCTAGTTTAGTATTAGGTTCCTCAACATCCCTTGGTGATCCTATGGAGCTGTTACACAGTAATTTGTCACCGTTGGTCACCGTCCCTGTTACCTTTGTTTTCGCACATTAGAGGACACATTTATGGACCTGTGACCAGTGACACAACTTAAAAACACTTGCATTGGATTCTCCTGAGTATGGACTTCAAATTCCCTGAAGACACCTTTTGCAGATTAGCCCTAAAAAGTGCCCTTTTTCCATTAGCGCGGGTCCACAGTGTCTTACCCGCGCCAATGACTCAGTTCCTTGAAAGAGGGCGTGTCCATGGACGCTCTGTCATAGAGCAAAGCCCGTGCCACCTAAATTTGGTTATGATTTTTAACCAGCGCGCACTCATATGTTTTTTCCTCTTTGTTCATGGAGTTTCTCTGAGGGAAAAATCTCATGAAAGTGGTCAAGTGTCATCTTTTTATCCATGACAACCAAGTTCAATGGCTATTCTGGGATAATGCTAAATCTTCAGTAGGTGTCCTGATACAATGCATACTCCTTCCTCCTCCATCTATAAATGACTGTCCCCCTACATTAAACCAACTAGTTTTTTGCTAGAGCTATTGTGAGTGCTAAGATAATGCTGGAGTGATAGTGAGAATTGAGAAGTATAGAGGGGTTATGCTGCCAAAATATTGAGAGAGAAGAGGTCAATTTGCAAGGCGTATTTAGCTGCTGGCCCAGTCAGTGGAGGTTCAACATCAGAACCTTTGGTTGTAATCTTTCTCTGTTTTTACTGATTAATAGACGAATATCATTATGGTTCCACTCATGTGTCTTTTAATGGTATTTGAGTTATATCTTTTCTGACTGATATATAATTGCATATGCTGGATTTTACGCTTGTATTTGTATCGTTCTTTGCATGTGCAGGTGTCCATTCACGAGGAGCGTGGGGATTGTGACCTGCTAGAGCAAAGGAACGAGAGCGGCGTTTCTTGTACAACGACTAGCGTTGGATTCCAGGTAGATCATCATGATTGATCTCTGATTTATGCAATTAGGAACCTGCTTGTAGCGTTGTGTGATTGTTGCTAGACCCGTGTTGGGCTAGTGGGATCGCCTCTGTCCACAGAGGGGATTTACCAGTTCAACAATTTGGTGACTCCACTGGGGAACTAGCTTGTTGTTTGTTTTTTGTGTTGTTTGATTTGTAAACTGTAGACGGAGCCTGAAGCATGGCCAGGTAGGCTTCAAAACACTATTGCTATGCAGTAGTGAAGTAGATCAACACCACTTCACTCAATCTCCGGTTTAGTTTACAAACTGAACAATTTCAACCTTGCCTTGCATTTCAATTTTTCTCTTGTTTACTAGCTTGAATAGCTTTCTGGGTTGAAGTTCTTGCTGTTTCTTGCTTGCTGGACTTTCTAGATACTGTAAACCAAGCCTGGGAATACCTGTCTTGTTTTTTTTGCCTGGCAAACTTGATTAGCACGGTTTTTCTTCTGACAGTCGCGCTGGTTGGCGCCTGTTGCTATCAAACAACCCGCGCCAATCTCTTTATATAGCGATTTGCAGTCTGACAGTCGCGCCAGACTTGTTAATTTTCTCAATCACCTTGTTTGTCAGCCTTCTCAGCTTGGATCTATGTTTTTTCGGATCTTTTACACCTTCTGGAAGTTTGTTGGACCCTTATTTGACTAGTTTTGAGTCTCTCTTTTGAGAAATTCTTAGTTTGATTTCCTTTGATCATTACTTGAAGGTTTGCCTCAGGGGGCTAAATTGGGTATGAGTGTTAATCGCCTTTGAGTGTTCTTATTTTTTTTTATCTTTGGAAATCTCACCCAATTTTCTTGATTTGCACTTGACTGGTTCTTAGATTACATTAGAATCATCTTGTGTTTGAGAATTCTTTTGCATAGATCACACGTGCATAATTAGAATTCTCATTTGTGCATGGATTACATTTGCACACTTTTCAAGTGAATTGCGCATCGATTACTTTCATCCTTCAGTTGTTCGCCTTTTTCTATCGATTTTATATCTTAGCCCTCGTGGCTTTGCATGTCGAGCCTTCTGTCGGATTTATGGTTTGCTGATCCAGTCGGTTTATTGGTTGTTTTCCACATTCCTCTGGTAGTTGTACAAGTTTTGCATTATATGCTGCAAGTACCTCACTTTTAGCTTGTTTATTTCTTACCTGACTTCATTGGGACTTAGATTACATGGTTCTTTGAAGGTCTTGGTGTTTTCTTTGCTTTGATAGGTCATTTTTCATGTTTCAGAACTGGTCCTAGATTCCTTTGAGTGGATTATCTGTTTAGTGTATATCTCTTGAAATCTGTTTGAGTGCATCATACTATTTTCAAAGAAAAGAAAAAAAAAGATTTTTTGCTTTTCATTAATTAGCATTTTTTGTTAATTTTTGCTTTTAAAAAGAAAAGAAAAAGATTTTCCTTTCTTGTTACTAGCTGCATTAGGATCTTTGTGATTGTTTTGTTTGTATGAAAATCTCAACTCTTTTGTAGATAGAGTTCATTCAATGAAACGATACAATTTTCGCATATAGTTGGCATTTAGGAAATTTCAAGAGACCACATACGGTAGGACCGAAAACTGAGACATAATTAAAGATAAACCTTAAAATGAATTCAATGAACCTAAGAACGCATTGAAACATAACACTCACATTCTAGAGGTCTAGGTTAGAGATGTGTTCCGGCGTCTTTAAACCTGGTAGTTTATCGTTGAGTGGTTGGGTGATACCTCCACGGTGAAACGGTAGGTGCCAGTACGGATTGTGCTCCCACGTACCGTCGAGTATATATTGGGAGACCCCTATAGGCTTGCAACGTTTGATCCATAGGAAGCCGAGTGTGCCGCCCTACAATCCGTAATGCACTGAACACAGCATTCGGGAAGATTGACTGCAGTACGCGAAGTCCTTGGTGTTCATCTGATCGCCAAGGTGTATAAGCAGTTTTACGGATTGTTTGGCAAACCTTTTACCTAGTTTTCAAGAGTAGTTGCTTTTGATCCTTTTCAGACTCTCTAAAAGAAAAGGTGTAAGTGAGCAGCTTGTCACTTCGTGCTCATTAAAAATCGAAGAGACTAGAGTCATTCTTTTCGCCTTTCTTCTCGACTCTTTAAAAATGAAAAGGTCAAGTTCAGTGTCTTAAAATCTATCTGGCCTCGATAACATTACCCGGTTAGATATTGTGTGCGCTAGCTTGAGTAGGATTTCGTTTTGTTATGGCAACTTTTTCAGGGTCCACCAACCCAAGTTCCCCACCTGACAGGAATCCTGGTCATTTCCCTTCTCCTGGGAATGCTGGTGCTCTTTACATGGCGACGTTATCCCTTCCGGGGCTAACTGTCGGGTTGCCTGTTTGGTTATTTTCAAACTCTGTGGTCCCTACTGTGTCGGCTGATACTCCATCAGTCCCTCCACCTGCACAACATCACGTTGAACCTATGGTGGACCCCTCCCCTTAGACACCTACTTCTATGTCTCCTTCTTGTACTTCGCTTGGTGAAAGTCTCGATTCGAGTAACCAGGTGGCTAAGAAGAAGAAGAAGAAGAATAAGGAGAAGAAGTCTCCTAAGGGAGAGGTTACAAACACAATAACGGCTACGAGCACAACTATTTCCCCATCACGGACACCAGAAGTCGGACTCCTTCCCACTCCTCCGCGGAAGGTTAAGTTTCCTTGTCGATTATGCAAGGGGGACCATCTTCTTCATGATTGTCCTGGCATTCCCAGGGTCTTAGACGTATGGTCCCATGATCCGGCCCGTCCGTCATCGTCCACTGAAGCTCAGGGCGATGTTCCCTCCGTAGTTGGTCATGGCAAGGGAAAAGGGAAGATTCGATTCCCCTGCAGATTTTGTGAAGGCAATCATCCCCTTCACCTTTGTCCACTCATGGATAAAGCCTCCACTGTTTTGGAAAGTCTTACGGTTCCCTCGCGCCAACTCCCCGCTGGATATTAGCGTCTTTCTGTAACTACAGATCATCTTCCTGCTGACCACAAGATTGGTTTAGCCACCTCTCTTGTTCAGCCTCCTCTTCCTGAACCTAGCTCTAACCAGCCTGCTCCAGACCAACCGTTGGTCGGAGAGAGTGTCGACTCGGGTTCACCACCCCTCGACCACCCTGTTCTCGAAGAACGTCATGATCATGTTCTTCTTGTCTCATCAGATTCTCCTTAGTCCGCAAATGACCCGCTTATCCCAGCTGCATCTGAGGGTCTTTCTTCGGTTCCGTTAGAGCAAGGGGGAAATCATACGATTCCCCCACCAAGTAGTTCAGTCGTTTCCTTCGACTGGAGTCACTTGACTGCTTACCGCCTTCCATCCCATGTGCCTTTCCAGATTACTGTACATGCCTATGATACGGCCGTACCTGGCACTGTTTTGGATGAAGGCGCGTCGGTCAGTCTTATGTCGCACACTACTTGGCAAGCTCTCGATTCCCCGCAGCTCAGGCCGGTCACGCAGACTCTGTTGGCTTTCGACGGAGGAGCATGTCCATCTCTAGGAGTCCTCCCGAAGTTCCCTATTACTTTGGGAGGTAAAACCGTCTATATAGACGTGTTGGTTACCCAAGGGGCCTTAGGCTTCAGTCTTCTCCTTGGTTGTGACTATGTTTATGCTATGGGGGCCCTTGTCTCTTCACTTTTCCGTGTGGTTTGCTTTTCGCATGATGGAAAGATTGTAACTATCGATCAATTATCGTTCTTTAGTCCCCCGGTGCCCCCTGCGCAGTTGTCACCCCCTCCTGGTTCTCAACCACCAGTTGTATCTGCCCCACCGCAGGTCAACTATGTGGCTACCTCTCCCATGCCTATATCCAGCCATGCCGCCATCGTGCATAGTGTTCTGGGGGCATTGGGTCCCGACTTCCGCGACATTGACCTCCCATCGGGAGTGCCACTCTCGAAAACCCCGACTTCCTGTTCATTATGATGAAGATCGGGCGGAGCATAGTTCATTTCCCTCTGTCAAGCTCCCTAAAAAATGAAACAAGGAGTCCCGAGGATAGTTTTGTTAATGTATCAACTTCGTTAAAACAATGAAACGTGAGACCATTTTGTCAAGCTTCAACCCATTTTCAATGGACTAAAGCTTGGGGGGCATGTACCTCGGATTTCGTCATGATCCTGGGGGGCATGCCCGTTTCATTTCCCATCAAGCATAGTTTGCATACCATGTGTTTTTAAGCTTGTATAAAAATAAAATTTCCCATAAAGAATAGTTTGCATACGTGATTCTCATGTGTGTTTTTCAAGCTTTCGTAAAAACAAAATATATGCGCGTGTGTGAATACATTCCAATGGGTCGTTTGTATGCAGTAGATACATTAGATTACATGTGTGTCGAACAGTCGCATAGCATATAAAACGCATAATCACGTGAAGAAAAGATCCATCTAGGAATAAACATAAGCACATAAAAACATAATAATGAATCATATGTATATATATACGTGTGAGTCAAAATATTCGCGCCCTGCGCGTTACAAAAATAATACATGTCCAAAGTCTATACAGCCGCTGACAGTGTACTCCTCAAAAAATATGCAAAAATGAAACCTAGGCGTCTAAACACGGTTATGCTCATGGTAGCATGTCACCGCTCGCACCAAACGTCTCAACAGACAATGGACACGAGTAGACACTCCCACCGTGTGCCTCTGATAAGCTCTAGGTACATCCGCCAATCTGTCGTAGTCTGGAATACCTCGAGTAAGTGCCTCGAGGTTCTGTACGAGATCATCCTCACCCTCTATCTGAGGGTCCACTGCAGGTTGTGCTCTGCGCACATTGTGGGGCAAGTTAGCTGGTCGCTCCGCACCAACATCTGTATACATATATGGACACTGTAAGAAATAAGGCATGTATTATCAAAAAAATTAAATACATAAAAACATTAAAACAAAGAGTCCTTACCCAGCTCCTCATCCCAATCCTCTCCGTCAGGTAGAGGGAGATCGGGATCTCCGGTGAAATCCGTGCCCACATAGGGCTAGTCCTCAATGACTATCATCTGGTGTCGGAGCCAGATAAAGAACTCAGGCTTCCAGGACATCTGTTGGCCCCCTCCTCCTCCGGGCATAAGTTCTGCCCATCGATGCAATCTCGGTTCCCTTAGCACTGGATCTGCTACTATCCCTCCAGGTACCCGGAAAATCGGCAGCCACTCTAGAAAGAAGGTCACAATGATTGACCCATACCCAAACTGTTTGTTTCCATCCCGCTTACACTTAGTAAGATGTCGTTTGATGTTGGTCGTCACCGCTGAGGCCCAATCAAACACTGTCGGATGGAGACACTCGGTGGCCAGCAACAAATGATTCTTGCTGGCCTCATGGGGTGCCTGTATCCCTGCTGCCCGGGTAATGGTAAACAAAATGACTCGTAGAACCAAGCTGGGCACCGTGTTGATATCTATCTTCCTGCTGTTTACTCCAAATCGTGCATCAGGACATACTCTTGCCTTCACCTCCTCGATCTTCTCCCCAGAAGGTCGACTGCCTGTCAGAATAGGGCATGCACCTCGCCGTGATAAACCAATGATAAAATAGACATTGGAAACATCCAGCTCCAATGTCTGATCCTTCAGGCGAAACACCTGATCCTCTACATCCCAAGCATCTACTATAAAGCGTAGTAGCTCAGTTTGTGCGCGTAGGTATGAAGTATGGAAGAATTTTTTCAGTCCGCAGTCTCTTAATGCATTCATGCAGTCATCATCCGCCAAATCCATGGCATCAACTTCATTGTGCTCTCGTTCTTTCCATTCTAGCACCATTTTTAGCAAAATCCTGCAACCAAAGGCAAAATTTCAATTGTTAGATAATTATTGGAACATAAATTGAAAGAATTTTGCAAATTCAACGGTCTAATTTGGTAAAAATTGGGATGTTAATGGCGCGACCCCTATGGGAAAAAATCGCCATTGGCGCGGTCCCGTGCTGGAAACCCGCGCCAATAGCGTGGCCCTAAAAATTTGCAAATCCCTTTGCAGGGAGCTAAAATATGGATAAAAACTTGAACAAATGGAATGAAAATAAAGCTTGGGATGAGGCCTCTTACCTGTTGCAGACGGCGGCTCGAATGGTCTCCTGGATCGATCACAATCAACAGGTGAATTTTGCACTAAAAACCCTCCAACAGTGAACTCATAAGGTAAAAAGTGAAAAGTAAATTTATTTTTTTACTTTTTTACTATTTATAACACTATTTTGACCTAAGAATACATTAGAAGTGATATTTTTGAGTATTTTTAGGATATTTTCATGTCGAAATGGGTTTTACGCTGTTTTTTGAATGATGACAGGGTCTGGTGCAGTTCAAACGAGCTTCTTTTTAACTTTTTTAAGCTCGGTAAAACATGAGAAAATGTTACTTATGGTCTTCTTTCAGCTCTTTTCCTGACCTTTTAAAGAGGAAAAGATCGTCAAGTTATCCCTCTTGGCTCGTTAAACGTTACTAAGGGGCGGTCGTTTTAAGTTCTTTTATCGACCGTTAAAATATAAAAAATATTACCGGGTTTTTGTCGTTTCAAACTCGTTAATGGTTATGAAACGACGTGATTTTGATCCCTTTTCTACTTTTTCAGATCGAAATCACTGTTCATGAAAATTACTCCTCGGTCGTAATGATCGGGCGGTTCTTTCGGGCATCATTTTACACTTTTTCGGGCCCGAGAGACACAACTCTATGAAAAAGGACCTCTGGAGTTTTCTTTTCTGTGTCTTTTTCAAACTCTCTAAACATGACAAAGACTCCGAGTTTTACCTGTGTCGGACTCGTTAAACTCTGACGACTTTGGACTCGTCGTTATGACGAGACTTGAGCTTCTCCTCCCTAGGGCTCGTTAAACTTTTACTAGGTTGGATTCGACCGAAGGTCGAACTTATACTACAAGCATATGCTATCCCCATCAAGCTTGTTAAAAATAATCGGGGTACTCATCAGAAATGACGGGGGAAAAAGAAAATTTTGGAACCGTAATTGTAGTCGTGTCGGCAGTATGTCGCTCTTGAACATGGCACTTCCCTGCTTTCGTGTCAAGGTGGGGATATCTCACTTTGTTTTTCGCTTGCCTCCGTGGGTTCGTGTGATCCTATTTGACCTCTCATCTTCTCATTGCCACGTCATCATGACCTCTGATCCATTGACGTCAAATACTGCCAACTCCACTGTCGTGCCGCCGATATGTTCAAGAGAAGTTGATCTCTGAAAGAAATCACCTCTGTCTGATAGTTCATAAATCTTATTTCACAACATTGTCTCTTCCCGTCTCGTGTCGATGATGTGGGAAACATTATGGCCCACCTTCGACGAAGATCACTTCCTGTCGACTTC